>QFEM01005454.1:0-25546 GCA_003316205.1 Boletus bicolor
GATGGAGGTTGGTACCTCTAGCTGGTTCGATGGACTACCCTTGAGCGGTGTCCGTATGGTAAGTCGCTGCTTGGGTGCGCGCTCCTGCTACGAGGCGGTTGCCTTCAATCGATTTCTGTACCGTCTTGCTCGCGTTTTGCACCTCGGGATCACCCCCCTGCATCTCTGATCCATATACAACATGTCCAATCGTTCCGACTTGCCCGACACGGCCTTAACGCGATCATATGACCTGGTAAGTAAGTTCCCTCATGCGGGAGTTCTCTAGGTCGCGTATTGATTCGTCCTGGACGATGCGGTGGGTCTACAACCTCAATAGGTCTTCTGGGACGCTTCCCAGGTAGTTTGGGTGACTCAGGTACATCGCTCATCGCGCGTTCGTACCGTTGGCGCCGACTCGCCTCTCTTCGTTTCGACTCGCGGCGTGCACTGCTCGTCGCGCCATCCGTTCTGCATCGTCTCCAATCTCGTTTACAGTCATTCCCAGCGCCCCCAATCGTTCTCGATACCTCTCAATGCCTCCTGCTCGCCTATATGGCCTCCAGGCTCGACGACTTTTGTCCCGTCGTCATATCCCTTCACATCGCCTCCAGGCCATTCCTTCTCGCTGCGATGGCCTCCTCTTGTGTGCGACTCGCCTTGCTTGTCCAGAGCACTCCTTGGTGAGTCCTCTTCATCCCTTTGCTCAGAGTGTTTGGGCACTCATTCTGATACGTTTGACAGCTTCCTCGGTCGGTTCCCGGCGTTCTCGTTCCCGTCATCCCGTGAGGTGCGCTGATCATGTTCTTCGACTCTCGTCGATTGCCCCTGTGCCCTCGCACTCCCTCCCTCTCCCTCGATCGACGCGTCTCGTTGCGTTCCGACCTTCCTCCTCTCGCTCTGCACGTCTTGGTGCGTTCCTCCGACCTTTCTTTTCGACTCTCTCGAGTTAACATTTAGCTCGCCACTTTGCACTCCTGTGCCCTCTGGCTTGTCGGTGGGCTCTATAGGCTCGTCTGAGTGACTTGTTTTGTCGTCCGTCGTGTCCCAAGGGTCTCTCGATGGTCTCATATCGCTGGGCTCGTCTCGCCTCGGTCACGAGTGACCTTCGCGCCGGCATCATCGGTCGTTACCTGACCATCTCGCTCCCCCTCGAGTGAGGTGCTGGGCTGGTCTGGCGCATCCGCGTCCGCAGATGCTATCGCCATGGTTGTTCAGCTGTCTCGTCAGTAGTAGTGATCGCTATATGGATAGAAGCAGGATAAGAAAGAACCCTATGACAGTGGAAAGTGGGCATCTGGCAGCTCTGCTCGTAACATTGTCTGGGGCCGAAACCTATCCATGATTTTCGCACCTATCCAGGAATGGCCAAAGAGAGCCCAAGGGCATGCTGCAAGGTCATTTCAATATGTCGTTCTCTTGCTTGACGTCAAGAACACTCACTGGAGGCACTTGAGAAGAGTCCACGTATGAATCCAGTGTTGTCAAGGTCAGGTCAGCTAACAAACAGTCAATGGACGCTAACGGGTCATGAATGCATTAATGGCCCATCAAACTCCCGCTGCCATGCGTGTAACTTAGAAACTGAGATATTATAAATCTGAGTGGATAACGGACTCATTCATAGTTATTCATACTTGATCGATGAGGTTGACCAGTCAAACCGTTTTTATTAACTAACGCCTTGGGTCTGACGGGTGTCAATGACAACAATATTGTATGGATCCACCACTTCCAAGACAGGGCTCGCTGACATAACATTGCCATCGCGTGGCTGTGTAACCAGAGAGCAGACGCGTCAGCGTCAGCGTCCAAGAGTTACTTTTAGTCTCGCCATGTCTACCCCTCAGACAAGCAAAGACAAAAAGGTGGAGGAAAAGGACAAGGACAAGAAGGACGACAAATCAGAAACCTCCAAGAAAGTAGAAGAGAAACCAGTTCCTCCAACGCCTACCGCGGAGATCAGGTCTAATGTCGCACTCATTGAGCGAGCCGTCGCCGACCTCGAGCCACGGTTCACTCATCGTGTATTGCGTTCGCTCACTGCTTTGCGAAAGCGGCTAGATAACAAGATCCTCCGCGATGCAATTGAGGAGAATTATCCGGCAGGTGTGCACGCCTTCATTTATACATCTGCGACGTCGGCGTGAATGCATGTATAGAGTCCGCGGTGAAAACATCGCTCCTATCCTGGCTTCCCGCTGCATCGCCTGCGGACCAATCCATGGATATCGATGCTGCAGTAAAACCCAACGATTCCGCAACTTCGACACCACCTCCCAAGCCTACATCTGATCCAGTCCCAGAAGTGGAGATTTATTTCCGCCTCATGCTCATCCATCATCTTCACACCTCCAAAGATAACCTCGCGAAATCGGTCGAGTTGTCCAAGGAGACAGTGAACACGATGCTGCATCTTAATCGCCGGAGCATGGATTCAATTGCGGCTAAGATTTGGTTTGCGGTCGAGAGATCCTATGAACTTGGCGGGGAGCTCGCAGATGCACGACCGTAGGTTTCTTTGTTTCTACTATTTCTCCGTTGCGTTTCTGATGATGAATTATTCTATATTCAAGACTGTTTCTCGCCGCACAACGTACCGCTGCGTTACGCCATGATGACGACACCCAAGCATCACTGATTAACCGACTTCTCCGGAGCTATCTTCATTACAGCCTGTACGATCAGGCGGACAAACTCGTTTCAAAAACATCATTCCCGGCTTCGGCTAGCAACCCTCAGTTTGCTCGCTATCACTATTTCTTGGGACGCATCAAGGTTGTCCAATTGAATTATACTGCGGCCCATACGAATCTTCAACAAGCGATCAGGCGAGCCCCGCCAGCGAAGACCGCGCCGGGGTTCTACCAAGCAGTGCACAAGCTTTTCGTGGTGGTAGAGTTGCTTATGGGAGATATTCCTGATCGCAGTACATTCAGGCATCCCGTCCTTCAGAAAGCACTCCAGGCTTATTTTGACATTGTGAAAGGTTTGTCCCCCGACTTTTTCTGATGTGACCGCATGGCTCAGCGCTCACGCTCACTCGTAGCTGTTCGAACTGGGTCTCTCTCCGAGTTTCAGGCAACACTTACCAAGCATGCTTCACGATTCGAGGCTGACAAGACGTACACGCTGATCGTTCGGCTTCGGCAGAATGTCATCAAGACTGGCATTCGGCGACTTTCGCTATCTTATTCACGCATTTCGTTGCGTGATATTTGCCTGAAACTTCATCTGGATTCCGAGGAGGACGCAGAGTACATCGTCGGTAAAGCTATCCGAGATGGTGTCATCGAGGGTCGGATCGTCCATGAGAAAGGTTGGATGGAATGTGAGGGAAGGAAAAATGGGTACGGTCCAGAAGTCAGCGAAGTTTTCGGCCGACGTATCGGGTATTGTCTGGAGCTGCATAATCAGAGTGTCAAGGTGAGCAGCGCTGCTGGTGCTATGTTCTTGTTTCATCATCTGTTCGGGGACCATTGTCCCCCGACCATCACGTAACTTGTGAACTCAATTTTTCTTTTTCTCGTAGGCTATGCGTTACCCTCTGAACGCACACCGGAAGGAACTTGCAGCAGCGGAAGGGGCTCGTGAGCGCGAAAAGGAGCTCGCCAAGGAAATTCAAGAGGGAGATCTAGACGACGACGGTCTGGGCGATTTCTAAAAAGCGAATTGTAGCTGCAGTAGTGTGTTCTGTTTATCGATTCTCCGTCACAAATCCCCTCCGTTGTGTCTGTACCGCAATCGCACACTGCCCAAGGGCGACCGAATTTTTGAGTTCAAAGGGTTAAGCATGAATATCGGTTTCGCCTTATATGGAAAGGATCACATCGGAAGAGCCTCAAAGTCTGCGCCGGACTTGCACGTTCCACAGCCTCCACCGTTCCAAAACTCCCCGGTTCCATGTCGTCAATTTTTAGGCGGGTGTTGCAACGTTTTATGAAGCCTGTGAGTATAGCCTCAGTCGGCGGCGCACTGACACCGTTGAAGCTTGAGGTACCGTCCTGACCTGGGTCCACCAGACGTACCTTGTAGGCCGAGACCTAGAAGGTACATACACTCGCCGAATGCTGAGGTTTTGCTATCATGCCGGACGTTGATGAAAATGTTCTGCAGGGAATAAGTATTATGAGTATCCGAATGCAAATGAGGGTACGATCCGGTCCTCCGAATGCCGTGGGGCTACTACTGACCATAGCCCCCCCCCAAAAAAAAAAAACAGGTCGCCCCAAGCGCACTGTTCAATACAAACGGACCGACGACATGTGGACCTACATAGCAAGTGGTAAGAGACTCCCAGGTATGGTTACTCCGCTTTTCTATCCGTTATTGTTTTCCATATATTCTGCCTGTCACCTCATTCTACCCCGCCACTCTTCGCTTGACAGAACGTTTTTCTAATGCTCAAGCTCCGTGCAGTGCAATGGAACGCCTGGCTCACACATACGCGGCCGAACCCACCGAGTATTGAGGTACGTTTCCGTTCCCGTCGGGATACAGTGTATTGTTGACATTTTCGTTCCCCACCCGGTTAACTTTTTTTTCTTTCTCTGGAATCATCCATGGTCCAATTTGATCTTACAGGAACTGCAGGCTGACCTAGCCCGCAAGCATCGCGTACAAATGAACGCCGTGATACTCGAGGCGCGGGACAAGGAAGAGCGCGAGCGCCTGGCCCAACCTTCCCGTTCGCAGGTACCCAGACCGCATCTGGGGAAGGGGCCAGAACAAATGCGGGATGAACCACCGGTCGATATACGTTCAGACGCTACCCCCACTCCTGTCCGCGATCCTTGGGCGGAGGCGAAGAGAGGCTCGGACGGGCCACAATCCTGGACTCCTGTAGTTCGCCGTAAATAAAATTGGCAAGGTTAACAGCCTGGCATGTACCGTCCGTTCATCTTGTTCGTGTCCAGATCTGTATAAGTTGCGCGTTCTGATCAGAAGGTATCTATCTATTAGTGCAATCTAGCATTCTGTGAGCGCTTTCAGGTTGCTCTATAGTGGCGCCAGTCTCACCGAGGTAACTCCCGCGACACTGCTCCTGGCGTTTGACTTTGATCCGCCAGGCGAGCGTCTACCGGTTGTGGGCCGGATCCTGGGCGCTTTGCTCGGCAATCCGCAATTATTTGTTGTGCCAATCCAGTGTGGCGTTACTCCGCAGCGTTTCGTATCACGCACATAGTATGACGGCGAAACAATATCATTCCGCATCCCGGTCAGGGCAGGTTATTTGTAATACCTACTGCGCGCCTCGGGTCGACGTCACGCAGGGTAGATCTTTCCAACCCCATCGGCTGATGCTGTTTCGGCCGCAGGGTTTATCGAAGGTTGTGGCAGTACTTGGTGGGGTGTGTACAATTCCACAATAGACGCAATGGGGGCACTAACACGGTGTTCAGGCGCGTGCGTGACCCCTGCTGTCTACATTTCATTTCTTCCATAAAGCTTTTTACATGATAGGAATGCATGCCTACCATGAGGTGTCTGCTTTGCACCGCCATCGAATTTGGCTAGTGACTCGCCGTCGACGTCACTGCCATGAGGTCGGCTCCAAGTCCGAGTCAACAAGGGCACAAGCCCTGCACCCATCCAGAACGTTGTTATCAATGCTATGTCTAAGCGACGGCGAGGGTGTTTACAGGTACGATGACCCACAGTCATCTCGGATCCTCGATCAGGGTGCCACCATCGACGGTTGGGTTGGGGGGTTCTTTCCAGCCAGAAGGATTCCACAGGCGTGTATTCATATTACCATGGATGGAATCTTGAATTGGCTGCCTTTAATGCAAAGGTCGAGGGTTTGCCTCTTGGACGCACCCGGTGATTCTGGACGCCCATCGGATCCTATGGTCTCGTTGCTGCCGTTCGACCTCGTATACGGAAGCCTCTTACTGTTGATCACGACGAAGTTTGTCTTATTTGCCTTCTAGCACGCTAGGAAGGTTGCCTGGACGGTTTCCGAGTATGAGCTAGGCGCCCTAGTCCGACCTCCAGTGTAGAGAGTACTTCATATCCGTCATGGTCCAGCCGCCGCAACCAAGAATTCTGTATAAGTTCCAAGGATCCTCTTAAGAACCTTGACTAAACACTCAGGATATAGAATTTAGCAATGTTCTTCGAGTCACCTTGACCAGGAACAGGAGAGACGCCGATCTCTTCTGGCGCGGCCACCGGCCACCCACTGCGATCGCAAGATGCCCGTATACATCGTAGATATCTACAGCACGCCGCTCTTTGTGGCATATGGTAGGATTCTTGTGGCAAACACAGAACTCCATGGCTTTCTACGATCAACTGTGTCGAGTGTGGTTTCTCCGTGCTAAAGTTCTCAGCAAGCTACTTATCAGTCGATTGAAGACTCTTCATGGAAGAGGGACATATTATCTGTGTTCCGCCATTTCTCGAATGCGAATCTCGAACAGCATCCCGAGTATCCTGACTCCGAATAGCGGTGGAAATTCTCGAAATCTGACGTTACTTCGACCGACACAATCAGAATCAGAATCGTGATCTTGGTGAGTTACATCCAATTCGGTTCCAGATACACAGCAAGAGGCGACGATGACACTTACAGTGCCTGCCAGTTTATCCACTGTATCCCCTATATTACGCAAAACAATACCTCGGAGTGACCGAACTCTCTATGGCGATGCTTTCGTTATGTGACCGCAGTGAATGTACCTTTAGGAGGCATTCCACAGAAGAACATCCCTCGAACAAATCAAGCAAAGAAGAAGCTATTCTGAAGGTTCCAGATGAGTCAACCGGGAACTTATGTACTGGAGTTTCGGATGTCACCAGCATTCCCATGAACGTGAGCATTTGACATAACAACCTTCTTTTTTTTTTTCCTAGTGAGTTATGAAACCAGTGAGTCGCACGATGGCCGGTAAGGGCTATCATATGAGAAGCTGGTTGGAAGGACCACTGCCATACTGCACAAAACCCTAACAACCCTGTCGGCGGCGATGACACACTAGGTAAACGTCAGCCGAACCTGAAAACACCAACACGTTGAGCAACGTCGACGGTGAGTTCTTCGTATTGTACCCTACGATACATTCTGACTTCACGTTCGTAGCCCCGAGCATGTACATTCTACGCATCGACATGCACTGCGTTCTGGTACATTTTCTCCTTGCTACTAATCAGTGAAACGAAAAATGATCCTGACCAGTCCTGACCAGTCTTCGGCAAAAAACATTCTCATAGGACCTTTGATTGCTTTTTTTGATCGACTTTTGAGGGCTCTGATTGGTGGACAGGCCTACGAAAGAGCATCTAGCGGTAACGTCATAAAGTACTCCTCCTGATTAGTAGGGCACATAAACAACGTTCACAGCATTTGGTATCGTCTGAGTTACAGGGTCCGCGGAGCGCTTGAACGCCCAAACTTCGGATCCTCGGAGCGTTTCGCGTCCCGCTTCACGGCATTGTACAAGTTTTGACTCTTACATCGGAGATAACTACTGAGATCGAGAGCTCGGACTAAACGCGCACCCTTGCTTGTAAGTTCGAAACCAAACATCCAGCCAATATCTTGTGTATGCCGATCATCCAAAGTGCACCGTTATCCACTTTCATACTCTGTGCAGTAATTGTTCCGGCTCAATCGGACTCGGTCGATAAAAGAAGCTGATTTCTATTTTGCCGAGGTGCACCCCAGGACATGGCGGTTGGAACCTAACCTTGTAGGCACCGGTTTTATCGGTGTCTCTGAGGTTAAATCACCCGAGGCCCGTATACCAATTCTATGCCTGTTCAGACAATCCCTTTGATTGAGTTATAATGATGGGCACTCTGATGTTAGATCGGTATTGGATGGAGTAAGTCGATAAATATGGATTCAGTATTATGAACAAATCAAGAAGAAAAAAAATGGAACGTATTCCAGATGATGGTGAAATACAGGAGTAGCAGAGTACGTATGGGTATAAAGTTGGATGTGGAAGTCTAGTCTAGTAGGGGAAATATGCAATTATTAAACTCTCGATAGCGAAAGACGAACCATCGTACTAGCAGTGCGAATTCTCGAAAATCAAATCCCCGAACTCTGGTACTGGTATGGTGAGTCGATTGGAGTCAGACCCAGAAGTGGATACGGTTCAATGACAACCGTGAGGAGGTCTGCAAGATCGTCTTGGGATGAAACTAGCATATTCTCGAAAGGGACAGCATACCTGGAACCGCAGCCTGGTCTCGAGTGCCCCGAAACACGAGGTGACACATGGTGGTTATAACTCGGTATGGGTACCTCATGATGCTCATTCGAATGAATACAGGATAAGCCCCCCAGCCACGAGAAGGCTCCGCGAGATCGAGGTGGCTTTGCTTGTGGCCACTGGTCGGACCGGTAGGTTGCTGCAACCTGGTCCTGTTGCCCGCGAGGCGCAAGACTGACTTATGATCAATTCGAGTCATTCGGAGGTTCATTTGAGCTTTCAACTACCTGGTTTTCAAATGGAGCAGCTCCGACAGACAGCTAGGCATGGTGATAGTTTCAACAGCAGGGAATTCGTTGGTTATATCCTGTATGGTTGTTCACAATCAGTTCACGCCACCAAACATTGCTGCGATGACTACGAACCTAGAGTCCAGGAATTCGACTCTCTCGCGAAGACGTCTCTGCTTCCTTGAATCTTCAAGCTCCAGTTCAAGTCTAGATTTTAGCTTGGGGACGACGATTTTAACTGCTGTGATGACTACCTGTGCACCCAACGCAATGCGCTAGTTCTGTGCTGTAAAAGCTCTGCAGGAACTACCGTGGTATCCGGTGAGTCTCCTTGTTAAACCAAAGCTGTGTATGGTACACGAGGCTACATACGTCCAATCGTCGACTGGTGATCACTAAACGCACGCGGAAATTAGCACAGCTCTGCGGGGAACTTGTCGAAGAGATTCTCAAAGGAACGCCGCGACGCTCAGAACTTCAGCACCAAGAATTGGAATGAGTATACAGACTGACACAGATAATGCGGCTACTACAGCAAATCAAAAGAAGAGGTCTCATGAATCATCTACTTTTTAACTTCCCTTCCTGCGAACTTGGAGCCGCTGGAAACCCTTCATGGAATCCTCAGTTAAACCAAGTCACACGTGTGATGGATAGCAACTAACTGTTTGGTCCCAGTCTTGTCCACTCGGACGCCTGTTTTGATGTCTTTGGAAGGCGCAGGTTGACTAAGGCCAATGGAACTCAATTCGCCAGGAGAGCAACATGAAGTAACATACTTATTACTGTTGGACCGATGTGTTGCTGAACCATCTGTTTGCTTTCCACGTCGAATGAATCTGTCTCCACTAATGCGTGGATGGATTAGTCTGCCAGTTCGAAACAGATTCACCAACGAACATACATTTCCTGGGTTTTACCCTCCCCTGACTCGTTGGACGGCGGCGCGTAGCCCGAGTCAGAATCATCGTCGTCTCTGACCGACTCGGTTAAAATGTGTTAAAAAGATCGGAAACGAGCGTGATGCCGAACTTACCCATAAGCCTGGCACGAATTGGAACGGGCTTGTTCGCCGACTGCCATGGGTTGTGTGGTCCTGAGTGTTCGTGTGGGTGATGAGTGTGATGAGTGACGGCGTAACATTGAGGGTACACAAGGACACCTTTTATGAGTCTTGGATACGCCGAGATGATCAGCTTCGCGATCCCTTGATTGAGCGCCGAGTTGGCAAAAGTGGAAATAAAGTGAGCATGTGTTCTTGTAAAGACGCTGAGAGATAACAATGATAGCTCGACGATGAATCTTACTGGACCAGATCCTCTTTTGGCCTTGAAACGTACAGCCGAGAGTCCTGTGACTGGGGGAAAGACGGAAGCACTGGACTAGGCAGAACCATCTCACCACGGAGAGACGACAAAGCTTTGGGCATCGCAACGCAAGGATATTCTGATAATCGCGAACAGAACTGATAATATGACCTGTCACATAACACGTTTGGTCCTCTCTTCAACTGCTCAACCACTTTTGGAAGATCTAAGTATCGCCATCTGACAACTTGGAAGGGGTTTGGTGAAGACTCGTTCTCCCGAATAAGCATCGTCATTGGGCGCCTGTAACACCGTGAGTACGAATCGCGTGCTTCTGATAAGTCGCGATAACGATTGATCATAGTTTCCTCGTGGACAGCTCGGCGCTCAGGGCAAACATGATAGTGGCTGGCAGGATCACCGAGTTCATCATGTAGCTAATAACCCGCCAACGCGGGGTTGGACTGCTAGGGGATGTCGGGGTATCAAATAATCATGGCTCTTTGTTACCTCGGCGTCCAATGCGGGGCCGGTCTTGAAGCCTCTACCCTACCATCGGCACGCAACGGCCAACCAACGAGTGCATGGGGATATGGTTTTCCAACTGCACCAGGAGAATTGGTTGTAGATTCATGACCGATGGAGGACCGCAGAACTTTGAGACACTTCGATTGTCCTACTCCTCTCTGCATCTGGTCGAGCCTCGTGCAGGACATGGATGTAAACAGCATGCATAGGTGGGTAGTAGTGTCACAGTGAAAGTCCAACTACGGCGCTCTGGCTTGCAACATCCATAGCCGTCTGCGCCAGCCTTGTTGGTGGTAGTAGTGAGATCCGACGCAGCCTGATTCAGAGAATTGGCGGTTCAAGTTGGCCGAGACCGTGCAACCCGAGAAGGATGAGGCTGGACAAGGCACGACTGTTTTCCATGGAAGGTCATTCGATCCTTGGTAACCGGCTATTACGTGGTCAATGATCAAAAGCTGTACTGGCACCGCCCGGTATGGAAGGAAATTATTATAACATTATTCTGGCTCGGACGCACACAGCATGTGTGAGCCAATGTATATGAGCTACTAGATTGGCATGACACCAGAGTCACCCAAGGCACCTACTTCACTCATGCTTGAAAGCAACACTGAACCAAAGTTCCAGGCCACTTCGCCTTGCAGGCTCAATCCCGTGACTTCATTGAATACCTCGCGGTATGCAAACTCGGGCTGGTGAGCGCACTCGGCCCCTCTATGGACAAGTGACCGATACTTCTTTCAGCGTTCAGCTCTGTCCTCAGGTTATCAACCGGGGACCAGCCTCGAGTAGCAGGTCAGTTCAAGCACTACGGAGTTCGATACTTCGTATTTCATCCGACACATCGACTAAAACAAGTACGTCTTCTGCCTCAAAGTGGCAACGTTTCGTACATCCGGAAGGACAGCCATACTTCGTATTGACCAGCAAATTTAATTTCGCCGTTGTCACGGAGGCGAACGTCGAGGACGTTGAGACCGAAGGACGAATTCTCGATTGTGTCGAGGTGGCAAACAAAGAGTTGCAATCCCACAATATCAAAGTCCCTCTCCGATGCGAATTGTTCTTGGAGTTGGAAGATGATCACGCGACCTGCAACTACTACTTCGTTGACCACATTGGAAAGGGATTGTTCTGGCTCGAGGACCTGAGTACTGAATTTCTCGATATTCCGGGAGCAGTGTCTCCTTCACATCTTGGTGCGCTCCATTTGCGCGGACCTGTTCGCTGCGGCTCACATTGATATAGAAAGGGCGTTGGAACGACTATATTGGGTACACGTCGAGTTTTTCCCGATGCATCACGACTCCCACGAACAGGAATTTTCTCAAATTATCAATGACCTTTACAATATCATTTCTCATGGCCAAGCAGGTGAGACATCGCAGTCGCACAGCTTCGTTAAGCCCTAACCCGCAGGCAATAGACAGACTGACGTCAAGGACTTCAACATTTCCTTATACGGCAGAGACATGCAATCAGTTTTTGAAGTTGTTGTCGAGGAAGAGAGGTGAGTCAGTTTTGTGCGATCCTGAACTCTTTTGATCATGGGTACGTCACAGGACAGCGCGTGGATGGATACACCCTTTGTTACGCTGGTAAGAGATAATTAATCCTCATTCAAACACTGCTCATGATCGTACTAAATTAGCACGTCTCGCTGGCGCTATCAGTGCGTTTGGCGATTTGTAAACGGTTACATGGCAATAAACATTCATTTGCAGTGAATCAGCGGTTTGTTACGTTTTATGGGCAACAGCCCGCTCAGTTGGATAGACTACAGGAGATGTGCCCTGCCGACGTTGTCGAACATAAATGGCTGTCCACCCTGGCGAATTTGCTAATGTGGGGTGTGCCCCGACATTACAATAGCCTCCTGGACGACCTGTATGCGAACGAACAGGTATATGCGGACCAGTGGACACATTTCATGTCCAATTGCCTCGCTGATTGGACAAGCAGCTTTTCGTGGGTACGCTGGTGTATTCGGTCTGAGGTCGACATTTTTTGACATTTGAATGCAGAGCTCTACGATAATCATGTGAGTCAAAGGGGGTACCTAGTTTGCAGTGGGATCTCAAAAAAGGAAAATGTTTCAGTGCCAGTATTCTTCTCACAAATGTGCGCGGCGGTACGGTATCCACGTCGATCCCATCGGTTCTTTCCTGTACAGTCAGCATTGCCTCGGCGTCCTGCCTCCACCTCAGACACCGACCATTTGCGGAATCAAGCGCCGCCGTTGGCGTTCGTCGTTTCCCCAATTTTGGCTTGTTCTCTGCGTTGACTGTCCTTTTCCAGGCTCGCTATTTGCGTTTCGCCAAATGGAACACCATCGGGTTTCTACCCTCATCGGTCGTGTTCGGGCTTCCTCGGGCGAGTTACCTGTGGGGCGTAGGGCTCCTCACGGCTCAATTGCTCTTCATCGCATCCCGCAGCGTCAACAGACTCGTCGCACTGCTTGCTGCGTGCGTCATCGCTGCGATTTTGATGTTCATGCTTTGTGTAATACATCCAGAAGATGCGAGCATCGCATCTCTGACCGAGTCCTTCACCTCGTTGTGTATGCCACATTTGTATACCTTGGACGCTCGCGAAGGCGAGTTAATGGTCTAGACATGCACCTGTTCTCACCAGTTCACCGGGACTGTGGGGAGAGGTGCTTTTTACTATACTCGTGCCCGCATATCTCGTGAATCATCGACATCCTTCGGTACTCGACTTCCTAGCACTTGTATGCGTTGTGATACAGGATCCCCACGCATGATCAAGTGTAATTGCCCCTGGTAAAGTAAATGGATGTGATACCCACTTCTACAAAATATATATATATACGCAAGAAGGTCGAAAGTAAGCTAAGGGTCACAATCGAGGAAGAGGGGGAGCGTGGGGAGTCCAAAAGATGATTGAAAAATCAAAATCCGCCAAGACTGATCTCACTTCGGTTGGAAGGCGTGCGTGAGGCAAGCGGAGGTGGAGGGGCGAGATGATTGGTACTAACGCCCTCCTTTACGCGACATTCCCGAGCGTAGGCTTGCCGCACGTAGGCGTAACGCTGGAAGTGATTAAGAGCTTGGAGGAATATCACACCGATCTGTGAACAAAAAAAAAAGAGCATGAGTTATCGTGTGGTGTACAGATATGGATTCACTTACCGGGTATAGTCTCAACTCGTTGAAAATGTCCACTGTTGCTTCTCGCACAGACTCGAGTTGATGGAATAGACAGAAGCTGAGAGGTTGCAGTCCTCCAACACGAGGGGGTGTGTGCGCCAACAGCTATACGATCACACCAAATAAACATCCTTGTGTGTTTTCCAGCAGATGAAGGACAGCATACCTCGACGACCTGCTCGTATGATCGGACGTTCTCTGCAATGGTACGGACAATTAATTCAGTCTCGGAATCAGGAATATTTTTTACGAGGCGAAGGCGGGAAAGTTGATGCACGAGATCAAAGCCTTGGATTGGATCCGTAGCGCAGTATTTTTGAAAATCCTGTCCCTCTGTAAGATATCGTTGGAATGAACCATCATCGCATGTTACGTACGATCGTGAAGTACTGATAGGCCTTTGTCCTTCGCCAACCTTCGATACGGCTGGCGTTGGCGGCCAATTCCTTGGATGCCACGGTTTCATCTGGAAATACAACGCCGCTCCCCAGCGATCCTTCAGCGAAAGGAGCGCTCGGGAACCCCAAGGCCGTCGAGCCAGTTGCTACCTCCTCATACCTCGACGCAAGTCGCACGAACCGATTCACATATTCCGTGAACCGCAGCCTCACCAGCGTCTCACCAAAGTGTGACGTAATGGCAGAAATGAGCTGGAAAGCGCAACCCAATCAATTAACTTGCCTTCCATCCGCCCGAGAAAGTACGTACGTCTTCGATGAACAAATTATCCAAGCTGTCAGACCGTGCCGCAAAGTCCGATTTTTGATTAGATTGGCTCCCGTCTCGCGTGGCTATCCGTGCAATTTCTTCTTCGCTCGCCGCCGAGCCTTCAGCACGAATCACGCCCGAACGAGGGACTAGGGGAATGATAACCAGGGGTGTGGCCGTCACGGGGAAAAAAATATGGATGTCCTTGGAGACCACTACTCGACCGGTCCCAACGTCCATCAGTAGGTCCCATGATCCCGACGTTTCAAAGATCGGATTCGTAACGCCTGCAATGTACGCTGGTCTATAGACCCTCTTGCCATCAGCGTCCATCCATACTCTCGAGTGATGTCCTAACGTACGTTGTAACCCAGTCCTCCCCCCCCGCCAACCCAGCGTATGGAAATGCACGTTCGATGAAACCCCTCAGGACCGTTCCACACCCTGAACCCAATGCACATGCTGACAACACATAGTTGGCTACTTGACCTGCGGGTATGTTATGTCCTAAAAAGAGAATACGCTTTCCGGTGACGAGTGCATTAAAGAGAATTATTATGGGATGAGTGAGATTTCCGTTTGTGTGTAAATGCGGATGGTGGGGTCCAGAAACGGTCACAATCGGTGCAGAGAATGTCTGTATTAACTGAATTAAGGAATACTGGGGTTGAATGCGAAGCGTCAGTCCGTGTCACGCGAGGCAAATGAGGAGTCATGGACTGACATCACCGACTTCCTCGGAAAAAGTGGCGAGGGGAAGCTTGATGGGTAGTTGATGTCCTTTGTAAGCTAAGGTCGTTTGGAAAAAATGGGTATCTTTGGATAATCCAGAACGCAAATGCGGGTCCGAGGTTGTGGGTATTGCGCCATTGTAGGCATTATGTTCTCGAACGAAACCATGGGATGATGATGATGATGCATCAGTCGACCTGCGGCCCCTACTGGCCTGAGTGCCAGAGGTAACGCTCCCTGGTCCCCCTCCGATCGCAACGCCAACCTGATTGTCTAGTATGACGCTCTCATCGCCAACCCAGACCGCACTCCCACCCAGGGAGAAAGACGAATCGGACGGAGAGGACGGGTTGGGTTGGTGCAGATGAGAACTGGCGACGCTGCTCTCGGTCGTGGAGCGTTCGCGCGTACCTTCACCGTGAGGATGACGCCGAATAAGCATACCATCCTCGCTGGAATGCGATTCTGCGGACGAGGTGGCCTTGTGCTGCAGGTTTCCGTGGGAGCCATTGAAATTGGTGGCGTTGTCTGGGATCTTTGGGGAGGCAAACTTTTCGCTAAAGATATCTTTGCGCTCAGATGCGCGCATGACGAACTTCTCGGCCCGGGTTAGTTCGGGGGCACCGGTGACATCCATGGAGTTGATGGCATCGAACAGGCGGGCCAGACAATCCTGTGAGGGGTTGGCAAAGTAATCATCTAAGGCGAGTAGGAGGACAGGCTGTTGGAGGTGTGAGTGGATAAGACAAGGCACGCTGTTGGCGACACTCGCCTTGAAGATCTGAATGAATGGATGGCGCGTGCAAATGGCCATCGCTTTGACAACGGCACCTCTGGAAACACGCGTCGTCGAGCCAGGTCAGAGACCATATTCGTGGTTGCGATTGGTGCGGACGGCTACGCACCTCCGAGCCGTCTTGTCGTGTTTTGTCCGGACCAAGTTCAGCACATATATGAGTTCTGGGTGACCACCTGGGCCGTTTGAAAGCTCATCAGAGGATTCAGGAGTTTCGAGAGCGAGGACGGGCGAGATGGTATTGAATGGCGTCTGATTGAGGAAGAATATGGTCCAGTCCTCGAGATGTCGCTCTGCACCATCGGGGAGCATCAAGTTGGCTAGTAGGCTATTGATGGGCCATCAGTTGTCGGCTTTCGATGTGAGGGGATGGAGAGACTCACCCCTCATCCGTCCCGAGCGGCTGGGGAAACTGGTAGGTAAGCTGAGCCCCACTATCAATGTCGAAATCGGCGAGCAAGACGAATGAACAGTGGGGGCCCTTTCCAAGGGACATGGTATTGGTCGTGGAAAGAGTGGCTCGCCCTGGTCGGTTGTGGTGCTCTGAGAAATGTCCCGCGTCCGTGCGTACTACAACCTCATTTTTGCCGCGTCCGAAACGCGACGTCGCTCGACAACCACGTCCAATTGTTGTCGTTTGTAAATTTCCTTTTACAGATCATTGCATTTTGGTGATCATCATCCCGGCGAACAAAAAAAAAAAAAAGAACTATCAAAACTGTGCAAACATCTCCACCGCCTTGCTGACCGCAGCCATCAGCTCCGAGAGACGACCACGAAGACGATCTTATCGAGTCCAGTCAGCAGCCATGATCGTTCCAACGCACGACAGAGACAGAGCGACGCCTGCCTACCCAAGATCGTACGAGTGGGAGGGGATGACCTGCCTTGGTCCCTTTCCGCCGACAACAAATCTCGCACCCCCTTTGCGAGCTTCCCCTCAGCCGTTTCCGTTTCATGCACCAGGCGGGCGGTCGACCATACATACGTTGCAATGATTGCCCGAACCAAGCGTCTCTTGAACTCTGCGGTGCAGTTTCGGTCGTGCGATCAACAAAAACCATGCATATATGCGCGTTGCACCTGCAGATACCTTGCCTGAATTCTTCGGTCTTACTCGCCTCTTTCATTGCGCTTTGATTAATCGAGGTTGCAAATGTGTGAATGAGATCCGTCGAAGATTGCGCAAGGATTTCTTCCAACGGTCGATCCTGCTCAGTCGAATGAGGAGGTTGCTGCGACGGCGGATTTGGGCTCTCCAGCAAGTTGTTGATATCGACCGTCGTGTTATCCGTCTCGTCGTCCATGTCTGACAGATGGAAGAAACGAAGAGCCAAGAAATGAACAGACAGCCGTCACGTCGAGATTGTGAATCACGTGACCAGTCATGCCTCCGTGGAAATCTCCAAATTATCATCATTTATGCGAAGCGACTCTAAATAGTAGGCAGAGCGACCACCCTGATTCGATCTACTGCCACCTCACCGTGGAGCAGGCAGCCCACTCGCCGTCACCCCAATCTCTGTCACCTCCGTCAGGGGATCCAGTTTCCCTTTGAATTCGGGTATGAACGACGCATCCGTATACGGGCAGTGTACCGATGGAGAGCCCTTGTAAATCGGCGTATACGTGGCTGCACAGAGATCAAATTCAGTGAATTCGTCATAGGAAATCTCCACTGCATTTCGGGGGTTTCGATCCCCCGCCGCAATCCGTTGACGTGCCTGTTAGAGAGAATACACGTAAACATAGCGTCACTTGGAGCGGCTTCTAATAGAACACACCTGCGCAACAATTTTTGGGTCCGGACTAAGATCTAATAGACGTCTCGCAAACTTGGCAGCAGTGGCGTGGTTGTTGGCCTTGGCGAACGCTCCAATTGCGCTGCGTAAGGCTATTTGCATATGCGGCGGTTGGAGTTGGCAGTGCGTAAAGTATGCCGCAAGCTCCAACTGTCGACGGACATTGTCCGGCTCGTCCTGAGTGACGCGTCGTCGCTCCAATTCGATGGAAACCCCGAGTAGGTACTCGCGTGCGGAAACAACGGTGTCACGCCACTACAATTTCCACCCAGTCAGTGTCGTCAAAAAGATGCAGAGTGAATGGATTGACGAACCTCCTTGGCTTCCTCATCCGAAGACACCCCTACCAAGAGTAGTGTTTGCAGTACGGACCGGAATACAGCCTGAGCTTCAGGGAGCTTGTTGCCTGAGACGAAGCGGAAACCTTCCGACAGCTCAGTTCGCACGGACGGCAGAGATCGCACAACAACGGGTAAAACCCGCCCAGGTGATGTTTCTGATGGATTGCGTCTGACATGGACCTGGAGTGGAGGTAAGGATGCCAGGGGTGATACGTAAACGTGTGATGACCGGTAAATAGAGAGGAACAGTTGCTTCAGGGGTGCAAAGTTGACAACCCCGAGCTGCCGATTCAGTAACTGAACATCATTGAGTACAGCCCAAAATCACTCGTCAACGCGACTCACCTGCATGGCGGTGTCGAAAGACCCCGCGGCGACATGGTCCGCAGCGAATGGCGAATTGCGTACCCAAAGTTCGTTCTCGCTCACACCAGGGGTCGCACCTGCGCCTTCATCTTCGTCCTCGCCAACAGCATCCTCAAATTCTTCTTCTGTATGAGACTCGCCATCGGCAACCTCGGCATCAAGGTCCCACCCAGCCTCATCAGCATCCACTTCAGGGACCTCCTCTTCCTTTGCCCAATCATCCAGTGGGGATGAAGCAGCAGCAGAGGCATCGATGCCGTTGACGTAGGGAGTTTCGCCATCTCCGTCCAGGTTGCCATTCGCGAGTGCACGGTCCCAAAAGCTTTCACTGGTTGAGATCGATGGCCAACTGAGGTTCGCAGTGGAAGTGATAATGGGTGGTGGTTTGAGTGTCGACTGACCGAATGAGGGAACATCGTCGACATCTGCTTCGCTCAAACCCGCGGCTTCGAGGATTTCGGCTGCCTCTTCATCCAAGCCGTTGGTTTTTGCAGTCAAGTAAGCGAGCGGGTCTACAATCCAGGTCAGCAAAACAGCCCGAATATGACCAGAACAAATCCATACGAAGGCCCACGTCCCGCAGGACGGCGATTCTTCCTTGCACATCACCAGCATACAAGGCATTATGAAATCGTGACATCGGATCCCCCCTTGCAGCCGCAATCTTCTGCATCTTTGACAGTTTATCCGTGCTGCCAGTAGCTAGATACAAGAATGACAAGCGGTCGAAGTTCTTGGTCTGTTGGTAGGCCTTCTCAACGATCTGTAATAGGACGATCAATCAAATTCCACTATAAAACTATCATTTCAGCTACTTTGTGGTTTCCTTGCTTGAGCGCCTGCTGCGCCAAACGCTCCCAACACTCCGGTCTGTCGATCGCTCTTGCAGTCTCCAATGCAACATCGATATTTCCACATTCAATAGCAAGGTCAAACCTCGTATTCTTGTCCTGGACAAAGTGCAATGCAATCTATACCCACCGCCGCAGGTGTCAGACAGCAGCTCAAAACAAAACAGATTCACGTTTTACCTCGGGGAACCCCTTTTGCTGCAGATATGCAATAATGCTTTGCCCAATGAGCGTCGATGTCCGTATGATATGCAGCATCTCTTCGTGGTTGTTCCGGAGTAAGGCAAGCTTGAACCGGTACTCAGTAGGGTCAAACGTGATTGTTCGGGGACGCGCGGAACGGTCCAAGCAGTACGCCGTTTTGCCCTTGACGCGTGTGAGATAGACAGGATTGTCGAGCGTACATATTACCCCGTTGTCGCTTCAACAATCGAACAATGAAGAAGAAGTGAGGTTAGCGTCGAGGTCCGTGGTTGTGATACGGGGAAGTCAGACATACCCCTGAGGAAGGCAATATTTTATATGATTGAGAGTAGAGTAGATGAAGACGCCCGCGTCATCCCAGGCTCCGGATTTGATTCGAATGGTTTCATGCACCAAACTGCTTTGAGAAAAAGTTTTATTGGCGATGGCAATCGCTACCGCCAGTAAGGTTACGGCAACGCAATGACAAACACGAGTTCAACACTTACTGTGCTTGCTCATCAAGGCTACAAGCTGCCCGTCCGAGCTCCAGGCGACATACTTGACGGGTGGGCTGTTCAGCTCAGCAATAATCTTCTGTTGTTGGATATCGTAGAGAGCAACCGACGATGTCGAACTCAGGATGAGACATGCGGTCCCACCGTAGAATATCTCGTTGGTCTGGACTGGCGCCTTGATTCCTTTCACCACGGAGTTCGACAGATCGCGAACCTCGATAAGCTACCAAATCGCTGAGCATCCAGGTGGTTGACTGTCATAATTTCGTTTTACCTGTGTTGTCTTATTCAAGGCGGCGAACCTGTTCCTGGCCACGAAAATCGCGCTGTGGGCCGAACCACGTTTGCCATCCGTGGACGAATCCTTGACCTCTCCGTTGGTCTGCGTGGGTAGGGAAGATAACTCGAACAAGCCATTGTCCGAAGAGATCGTCGTGATGACAGCCCGTTCGGCAGGGTTGTAGCTCAGCGTTCGGGGAGGGACGTAAGGACTGCCGAATTTGCGGACACTAAGAAGGCCGATATCTGAGCCGGTATTGAAGTCGTATGCACGAACATATTTATCCCGGATGTAATACAACGAGTCGGCATGGACCGAAAAGGGGGGTCGTTCGCGCTCGAGCTTGAACACAATGAGTCCACTGTCGTGACCTACATTGGCAGAGCATATCAGCAAAAGAATGTCTAGATGTGCATTCCGATCAAACCTGCAGCAAACAAGTTGAGGTTGGGATGCGCGGCAAGGACCCAGAACCGGTCATGTTCCCTTCTGAAGGTCTGGATTGCGGTGCGCTTTGCGAGATCCCATACGCGCACTGTCTTGTCCTCACCACAAGAAACGATGAGTTCATGCTTAGGATGGAAGAGCGCATTGGAGACATTGTTGAAGTGCCCTCTGCAAGAGTCGACCTCCCAAGCCTTTGTTTCACTCATCCTCCAAATCTTGATGGTGCGATCATCAGCGGCGGAGACGATCAAGGGGAGTGTGGGATGGAAAGCAGCGAAATTGACGCCTCGGTCGTGGCCCTCGAGGACATACTTTACGGTAGAGAAGGTGTCGAATGTTTCGAAATTGTTCGGTCCCGTGCTGGGAGTGCTCTTTCGCAGACCAGATATGTCCCAAACGCGCACGGTCTGGTCCATTGACGTTGACACGATGAGATCGTCCTTTGGATGGAACTGGGCGGACATGACATAGTGTGAGTGGCCAGTGAGGATGGCAATACAGTTGCGTGATGTGCTGTTCCATATGCGGATGGTCTGGTCGTCGGATGCAGAGAGCTGAGAAGCGGAATGGATGAATGGACACGGGCTGAGAGGACATCGAGCACTCACGATCCAAGGCATCTCGTGATGAAATTGGACGGTCCGAACGTAGTCCAGGTGACCGTGCAAAGTGAAGAGGCAGCGACGGTTCTGAGGACGCAGGTCTGGGGGACATCAGAATCAACTGCGAAACGATGAATGGCACTGACCCCAGATTTTGATTTTGTAATCGTCGCCGCCGGTGACCAAGAGGGCTCTGCTAGGATGGATAGCGACGCCTCGAACAGGGCCTTTATTGAGGGATATCAATGTCGTAGGGTAGTTCATGTTATTGGAAAAGAGTGAAAGTACCTTCATGTTCTTCGAATCTGTCTACTAGGACACCCATGCGGTAGTTCCATAGCTGCACGCTACCGTTGTGCAGAGCAGCGGCGAGAAGGGGTTGAGTGGGATGGAATGCGAGACCTTGAAGAGAGGAGAGTTGTAGGAAACGAGGAGGCCAAACACGAGACACGTACCCTTGACGCGATTGCTCTTGGACTCGAATTTTGTGAGCATGACAGACATGGTGGGCGAATTTGAGCGGGCAAAGGCGTGAAAGTTGAAGTTGGAATGAAGGATCACTGACTTTCCAGTGCGATGTACGCGGCCAAGTGAGCGCGGTCGTCGTTGGGGTCGTTGCTGACGGTCTGTGCTGCCTGTGCGAGACGGCGGGCACGACGTGGCTGCAGGCGGAGTTGGAAAAGTCGTCAAAGACAAGTCTTTCCTAGACTGTACATGG
The DNA here is from genome assembly GCA_003316205.1 of Boletus bicolor. Lineage (NCBI taxonomy): Eukaryota > Fungi > Basidiomycota > Agaricomycetes > Boletales > Boletaceae > Boletus > Boletus bicolor. The sequence goes on from QFEM01005454.1 coordinate 21,784, forward strand.
TAATTTCTGCTAACCCGTACGGTGATATAGTGATAGATGACAGACTCGTCCTAGATCATGGGCGTGCTGGGCATCACGCCCTTTCTCCAAAAGATCTGGTGAGTGCTAGTCCCCATCGACGCTGTTCACGACCAACTCTTCTACAAGTCCAAATGTCTTCAGCAAACTCCCTGACCGTCTCAGATCCCTGCGCGGAAAGACAGTCGTCATGTGAGCGTGCCGTCTCTCCTCCCTTGGCACCCTGCCCAACTCACCAAGCGGTCGACAGTGATGCCACCCTTGTCACACAACGCCTCCATTTTGCACCCATACCTCACCCTCACAGGCATATCATCGGTTGGCATCGTATCCTCACAGAACTGAGAGACGCTGACGTACGTGCTATTTGCGTCTTCGATGGCAAACAACGCAGCGCAGCCAAGGCCCGCGAGGTCAGCACGTTTCCTTCTACCCTGCCCTCACCCTCATTTCAATTAACCACAGGTCGAGCGACGTAGAGAATCGCGAAAAATAGACGCCGCCCGCGGGTCCATCGAAACAACTAGACTTCATAGACTTCGGAAGCTGATGCGCCTTCTTCCCTATTACCGCTCCTTGCCTAGCACCGATCGCCAACGCGTCAACGACGCTCTCAGCAGCATCAGATCTGCTCACAGATTGCTTGATGCGCATGTGTCAGGGTCTACGCTTCTTGCGCCCACATCCCCCCCGCCGCATCCTCCATCACAACGCGCCCCCGTCACATCTCACACCGATCATACTTTTCCACCATCACAACATTTTTACTTCTCACACGGCGGCATGGAGATACACGACTTTCAGGATGTCTTGGATTCGGTGGCCGCACCACCTTTGACATCTAGATCCGAACCACACTGCACTCCACCATCAGCACATCTAGAGAACGCCACTCACACAATCACAATCGATCAACTCGGCTCTTGCGACCTCTTTGATGACCCTCGTGATGATATTTTTCCAGCACTTCCATTTGTCCACTGGAACACCGCGGTGCAGCCCACACCGACGACTTACCCGTTTCCCGATTCTATCGAGTTGTTTCAATCAGAACTCTCCACATTATACTCCGAATACAGCCAATGCATCGCTCAGCTCACATCGATGCCTTCATCCTTCGAAGGCCCTGAGATTCCAGAGCGAGAGCACGACCACTCTGCATCAGCAGACAGCTCTGACACCCTCGACGCAAGGATCGAATATGCCATGTCCAAGCATCAGCTCCAGATGACATTCGACGAAGGCCACATTTGGAACTTCCTCTTAGGGCCTTCGTCTGACGTCCCCCCGCTCGAAACCGAGTCTGCGCTGATGACACTCGCCGAGCGGAGTACAGTCATCTCTCAGTCGTATCAACGTCGGAACAACTCACCAACGACTCAGACATACGACGAATGCAAAGAGCTCCTGCGCGCCATGGGCGTCCCATGCATCGAATCCTCGGGACCGTTCGAGGCAGAAGCGCTCGCATGTGCCCTCGTCATCCACGGACACGCCGATTATGTCGTGAGCGAGGACACGGACGTGCTTGTGTACGAGGCCCCGATGCTACGCGGTATCACAGCGCGGGAATCCCCCATCGTCGTCGTCCACGGCGAGGCTATTCGCACGACCCTCCAACTCGACCGCGCTAGCTACGTCGACTTTGCACTTCTCCTTGGTACGGACTTTTCGCAACGGATAAAGAATGTCGGACCGAACCGTGCACTCAAATTTATTCGGGAGCATGGTTCTATCGAGCGCGTCGTCGAACAGGAGAGTAAGTACCCTCCGCGCATGCCCGTCGCGGATTACCTAGCGCAGGTTGGCGTGGCACGTCTTGTGTTTCAGAACCTACCACCTCTTCCTGATGCCGCGCACCTCCAGCAAGCAGAGAGTGATCCGAACATTGTGTCAGAGATCATACAAAGATATAGGTTGCATCGGATGTTGCCTGGTGCATGGGATATCCAATCTGCCTTGGTGGGGAACTATTTTGGTGATGATCCCTCTGTATGGTGATGATTGGGTCACCTATTGGACCGATCGATGGGATACCTGCAGAGACTTGGATGTACCACCTGGCTGTGGATAATCTAGACTAGGAGTTTGTCATTATTACATACACTAGTGATATCCCTTCGCCATGAGATCTTAGCTCTAGCAGTATGAAAAGTTCAATACTCTGCCCAGATCTTTGGATTCAGTGTCCTCAGAGCTCAGCAAATTTGGGTTTCCAACTCAAATATCAGGAATCATAGAGGAACGAGTCGGCACTCAAACCGCTGTAGGACTGCCTGACAATCACAATAAATCCTCGGGTGCTCGACCTCCCCCCCAAGACAACAACGGAACACAATGTTTCATGACTATCATCTGCTCATTGACAACGCTCATTAACGGATGGATCATACGGCGCATGGCGAGCGCTCGAATGTGTGTGTCTGCGAAGCAAATTAAGTCACCACTGCAAATCATTGAGTAAGGAAACAAGCAACGTGCCTTGAGCCCACGTGGGTACGAATGACATCAAGTTCGTACGAGCTGCCCTCTTCTGTGATCCATGATTCCCTCGTTCTTGATGTTCTGCGCCAGGTTAGCTCCTCATCCAATCCCAGTTCTAGGTGTGGGTCGCTCATCCAAACGTCGACAGATTGCCAAAACGAACGACGTTGCATTGTTGCGATTTGCCTGTCTACGTCACGGTTGATATCCTCCGTTGCGTAAGAGTGGGATTGATATCCTCGAAGGTTCAGAACGACCCGTTGTCCAGCGACAGTGAGCAAAGGGAAACCGAATCTAGAAAGACAACACGGTAAGTGGGTGTATGGAATATAGCTAATCACTGTCGCTCACGCGCATCACCAAATAATATCGCGGGTCCTGTCCAATGAAATATTCGTTAAATCCGTATAAAGCCTTTTAGTTGTGTCTCTCATATCCGTCAACATGGACCTGGCATAGCACCTAGTGAGAGAGCACGAACAAACAAAATTACAACACAAACTCACAAGCACACGATGGTTAATACATCATATAATAAATTCACCTGAATGGAATTAGGCGTGGTGCATCTGGAGCGAAACTTGAAGGCCTTCACCATGTAAAATAGGAATGTTGGACGATACGATAATTTACGTTGAGTTGAACAAGTGAACAAAAAGTACTTACTATCTCGTATCAGGAGACGAAGTAGTGGCGAACGGTGGAGCTGTTGTGACGCCTTGTAAAGATAATACGCTATCGTGGCGAATACGCCTGTATCAACCGTGAACCTGCACTGTTCATTAGCGTTATATATGGTAATTTTACAATCGATCGACTTACGATACAAAACCTAGTAACTACTGCGAGTAAGGAGAGTAATCTCGATCAAAAGTCACTTCAGTGAAAGGGGCAGCAGCAAACTTGCCGCCGTCGACGCTATGAAGCAGATGAGTGGGATGATTAGGAACCCGATTAATGCAGCGACCTACTGACTGCCAAGACAACACAGACCCCAGTCTCCTCCAGATACGGGATGTTGAAGTCTGGTGGGAAATTCAGTTGCAGGTCATTCCACAGACCCGGTCACGCTACGCACAAGTGGCATATTCGAAGGTACATCAGTAATTTAGCATAGTTCTTTTTTAAGCTTTTGTGAGCTTTTCGCCACTCAAGCTGAGGAAAAGCTGAAAAGCACGAGTGTGCTTTATAAAGCAGATCCTTCTGCTTGTTTAAAGCTTTCCTAAGCTTTCCCAAGCTTTTCCGAGCCCTTTCTGACAGC
>QFEM01005483.1:0-11218 GCA_003316205.1 Boletus bicolor
CGCACATCCACCATACCTATCTCCAACTGAGTGACCAGGGTCCGACTCTTTCCAAGTCGAAGTCCCTGGCTCTCGTTTTTCTTGGTGATCACAATCTGTCATGATGGCCATACTTGCTTACCCGATTTTTTTTTTTTTTCATGAAACGAATCATCTTTCCACCCACATCATCAAATAGCAAGTCTCTTCAACTTGGGCTGTGCAGCTCGATCTTGTAGACGCGGCTGCCTATGACGAATCTGCCGAATTTCTCATCTGTCTCGTGACTCAGGAGTCACATGTCATCACGTGCCCTTATGCGTGGGAACACTATGACGACTCTGTTCTATCTTGGAAGCATCACGTTTTATTATATAAGAACCTGAAATTATCCAAATTTACTATCTTCATTCACTTTTAGTTCTACGTTTCACCCGAGTTTGGTACATTGGAACCAGGAACAAGCGAGACAAAGGGGTTCCCACCTTTGGAAATCGCCACACTGGCGGGATTAATGGCGAAGGACCGCTGGGGAAAAAAATCTCTCGAGCTGAATCCTGATGGTATTGATAATACCTAGATAGATGATTATGAGGGTCTGCTACGCATGGCTACAAAATTACTCACAAGTTAAGATGAAGAAGACGAACAAATGGGTGTAAAGGAACATTTTATCAACACCCCACGCAACTTCGCTCGAGAATTACCCTCATATCGTACCACGACGTATTCGTTTGCTAAGATTGGCCAGGGATGTATTTTGCCAGAGTTTTGGTCGATCAAAGGTATTTGGATGTTGATTGAATTTTCCTCGCCGTAGCACTTCCATGAGTATGAAGGTAACTGTGGACGTAGTAAACAAGGACTGTGGCGAGTCGTTGGGATACAGACTATTTACCTATGATTTCGGCTGTTGACGCTAGCGGATGCGGTTTGAATTCGAGATAGTGATGACCAAAACCTGATAATGGTGTTGTGATAAAATGTTCGCCCACGCGAAGACAGTTCAAGTGAAATTGCCCTTTGATTTGATTGGAATCATAGTCCAGGAGCTATCGTGTCCTTGAGACTGCGTGGCTTGCATAGTTGCGGAGTTCCACCTACTGTAAGTCCGTCTGGCCCAGCCAACCAGAAAAATTCAGTATCGAAGCGTGCAGGTAGTCCGAGGACATTATGTCTAGGAATGGATTTAATGCCGGAAGAGACAGGAAGGAATGTAAGGGGGATGACTTACGACAAGATGGCACTCTGGGATCCAAACATTTCTTTGACTGTGACCTTTTCCTTGCCGATGGTAACCTCTATGGGTCGTCGCCCGTCCCATCCAATTTGCGCCACAGTAGCGCCGCGCTTGTCGACGATGATGGTCCTCTGAGTCAGTGTAGCCTCACTCTCGCTCTCCGTGTCGGAATCTTTTTCTCCCGCATGAATGAAATGTGAACGGGTAAGTATAGTAAAACCGAGGGTACCAGTCTCCGGGTGTACGAGAGACGAGTCTAGGATATCTGACTTGGAGAATTTGAGTAACATCGTGAGTCGAAAAAGAATTGAGGAGAGAAGAGCTGTCAAGGATATGCGACATTGGCCGTATCGGCATCGCAGGAAATACATATATCCCTTCTTGGCCTCTTTCTGTGCAAAGTTTCCGTGCGAACTTCCGAGGGAATTATTGCCATCCACGCCACCGTTTGCTTGCGCTTGTTTTTGACGTGGCAATAAGGGATGGACAAACAAGAACCAAACAAACCGAACATTGAAGTCTACAGCGACAACGACTCCAAGGACACGACGACGTCCTCCACGGCGCCAGCGACGAGGCCCAGAAAGCATTCCCGAAAGTGGTAGTCTTCGTCGAGTTAGATAAACGTTGACCAAACGTCGACGCGAGTCACCTGTGAACCGGTCTAGAACTCGACCGTCGTCATCGTCCCCGTTCTTGGCATGGCTCAACGTCGTTCGCCACATAGACTCTCCTCGTCGCCGTCAAGCAGTCATCATCGGAAAACGAAACCCCCGCTTCGCCATTCGTCCGCTGCAAGACGCGCTCTCGCTTTCGTTAATAGATTCCAGAGGTCAACCATTGGTTCCCACGCCTCACGCGCGTCCGCACCCTCCTCTTCAGATACAGTTTCTGTTCGTCCTATCCTTGCCACTTTACAGCCAAATCTGCGCAGGTTACCTAGCCGCCAGTGCCTCCTACAAAAAAATAGCATGCGCGATATGAACCAGAATTTTGATGTGCCTGTTGGTTCGAAGAGAAAACGCGTCGTTTCTGTCAACGAGAATGCTCACGCGAATGGTCGCCCAACGCGCGGGTTCGGAAGACCCAAGAGGCGGAGGGCGGTTACGGTGGATTCTGAAACCGACAATGAGGCGATTTCGATGGATGTTGACGCGCACCATCGGTGGAGTGGGTTGAATGACTCCGAGGCAGACAGCGATCGAGAGGAGTCATGTAAGCTGTGCTCGCACCCGTCATCGTCTGACGCTTATGGTGAAATAGCGGATGAATTTCTCATTAGTGAAGCATCCACCAGGCAACTTTTACGGTTGCGCAAGGATGAGCTTGTGCGCCTTTATGTTGCGGCTGGCCTATCGGATGATTCGGAGTCCCTAACAAAACCCGAATTGGTCGATGCCATCATTTCCGCGCGTGACGAGGTTGCCTCACTTCCTCCTTCCTCCTCTCCAGGCAGAGGAGACGGCAATTACAGTGATTTCTCGTCCGATGACGGGAACATTGCTGGTGATGAGGAAACAGATGTCTGCGCCAAATACACGGCAGGTTCTAGTCTTAGGAGGCGCGTAACTGTCAATGGTATGAGCCAGATAACCACGCGTGCCCTGAAGACACGTACTTTGTCTCTGGGTCAGCTCAACACACCCTCGTGTCCTGCTGACCTGAGTGTGGTTACGGAGCAGAAAATCGAGCTTGAGGTCGTTACCAGGTTAGTACACTCTGGTGTCGCTGTTCTTACCCGACCATCCGACCAAACTTTCGTAGACGACGAAATACACGCTTTACATCGACTCGATCTTCTCCAACGATGACATCTTCCAACCCTCTCCCATCACCGCCTGCCACACGCCTCCGTACGCGTAAGGGCTCTGGTGAACATCCCCCGTCACAAATTGTCTTGCCGAAAGCCAAGGCTAAACCTAGACAAGTGGAGTTCAGTGAGGATGTTCAAGCACGGTCTCCACTAGCGTCCAGTGACGAAAGTGAACTTACCGACCTCGCTGAGCTGGAGGCAAAGATCGCAGCTACTTCACGTAGCCCTCGTCGGCTCCGTAGCAGAGACAAGGTGAATGGCAATGCCTCCGCCCATGATCAGGACGCAGCCCCGATGCAAAGAGCAAGATGCAAAGGTGCTATAGAGCAAGAAGAATGTGAAATGGAGGTGAATCACTCTTTGGATGATGAGGAAGAGGTCGACGAACTTATCTCGTCCCCTTCGCCTTCGCCTTCGCCACCGCCGGGGAACGGTCGGCGCACGCCTGTTAAGCGACGCTTGCGCCCACGGAGAATGCAAACGCACACACCACCAAGGGATGATGGTAGCGAAGGAGATGATGAGGAGGAGGAAGACCAAGTCAAAGAAGATGTCGCGGAAGAAATGGATGACGAAGATATCGAGAGTCTTCATGAGGATGAGGATGTCTACGTGGATAATTCTTTGTGTCCTGTGGAAACAACGCCTCGGAAGTTGCGGAGTGGGAAAGTCGTTGGTGGGGAGGACTCCAACGGGGATGAACAGGAGGAACAGGATGACCAGGAGATTGACTTGGAACTCGAATCAGTTGATGTGGACGCTGACAGTGCGGAGGATGTTGATGCTGATGAGACCATGGAGGAAGAAGATTGTGTGTATTCATCATCCTACAAGTTCAGCATGCTGATGGTGGACGAAGTTGATCTTACCCTTGCCACTAAGAAGACGCTGATTCGTCTCCGTCGTGATGACCTTGTTCGGCTCTGCGAGACACGCGACCTCGACGTAGCTGGTACAAAACCTCAGCTCGCGCAATCTCTATTACAGTGGCGCGATCGTCATGCAAATGGGTTCTCTTCGCCATCCTCCACGGGTACTGTACGACCTCCATCGACGATCCGTGTTCGTGGTGGTCGCCGCAGAACAAGCAGTCGCGGCTACAGTACTACTCCACCTATCCTCATGCGCCCACACCGTGTCCACCAGGATCAGCCCTGTACACCACCGATATCGGTTGAGCAACAGAACCAACCGGAGCCAGAGCTAGAGCTTGACCTGGAGAGTTTAGGGCTTGAAGACCGCGAGATACCCCCAGATAAACTAACGAAGTTAGAAAAGATTGGCAGTGGCGGTTTCAAGGACGTCTACATCGGGAAGTTCAAAGGCAGACGGGTTGCAATCGCTGAATTTCGGGATCAGCTCAGTTCAAGTTTGTTGTCATCATGTCAAGCGAAAGTTCTCACTGATCACGGAGTTAGTGGACATCAAAGAGCTTAAGCTACTTGGAGTGTTCGACCATCCGAACATTGTGCGCTTCGTGAGTGTCTCCCTCATCTTACTATACATAATCTAACATCAGCGTTGTAGCTTGGTGTCAGTATACCAGAAAATACGCGTGAAACGCCAGTGATGATCGTCAGCGAGCTGTGTTCAAATGGTGACCTATTTGACTACATCCGGAATGTCCCAGCGCCATCGCTATATAAAGTTGTACGTATATGTTTCATGTCTCGTCTGATGTATCTGGAGGCCTTTTTCATAGCTAAGCATCATGCTCGATATCGCCTATGGACTGGAATACCTTCACACCCGCAAGCCTTCGATTATTCACCGAGATTGCAAGTCCTCAAATATCCTCATTACCTCTCGTGGTGCTGCAAAGATTGCAGATTTTGGACTAGCAAAGGTCAAGCAGTCGACACGATCGATGGTTCGGAGCGTTGTGGGCACAGTGAATTGGCAAGCCCCAGAGCTTTGGCACGCTCACCCCAAGTACAATCACAAAGCCGATGTATTTTCCTGTGCGATGGTTTTCTGGGAGATGCTCCAGTGGCATCTACCGACTAAGAGGTTTCCGTGGGAGGTAGGCAACTTGTCCCTGTTGAGTGGTATGTAGTTGAATGTTTCCGTAGGGGATGAACGAGCATGCTATCTACGAAACGGTGGGTGCCAAGCGACAACGGTCGGTATTTACGTTGTGGCATTTGGGCGAACCGCTGACAATATGCTGTTGTTACAGACCTTCTGTGAACGGATTACGAAAACAGTATTGTGCGGAAATTGTCGGACTCATCGAATGCATGTGGGCCCACGATTCCGCGGAACGACCCACAATGTCCGAGGTTGTCCAGAAGCTTGAACAACTTGTTGCAGCTTATCGATGATCCCAGTGATTCAAGGCAGTGCTGTGCTGTTGGAAGCGACTTCGATTAAATGATTCAGGCGGTGTCCCCCGACAGGGAACACACGAAGATGGTGTTACACTGTAAGACTTGGTATCAAGATCAGATTCGCATGGAACGACTGGCCGCCCTCCGCTCTCCCCCTTACTGTTACAATTGGTGACAAGCGTACAGTATCTTCGTTATTGCATTTGTTAGCAAATTATATCCCGCATTGTAACCTAGCGTAGCAATTATTTGTCAGTTCTTTGGAAGGTCGCTCATTTGCATCAGCATGTAACTAATGCTGGCATCTGCGCTGGCATAGAGAGCCTTTACTGTATCCACCAGGCTGGCCAGCGCGCTGCACGACTGTGGACTCCCCGAACAAGGAGTGATTCTGAACAGGAGCAGGAAGGAGCACACCGTGGGGTCCTGACGCTACCCCCATCCGACTGCTCCGTTTTCGCTCATAACCACCGTCATTCCCAATGAGCATGTTCAAAGTTTCGCAGGTCTTGCGATATCTCGGGGCTGGCCACGGCCGCGCTGCAAGTTACTCAGGCCCCGTTCAAATACTGCTGATTCCACGACCAGCCCCGCGCCTCACACGTTCGTTTGTAGCTGGGTCGTCCCCGGAGCGAGCGAAGCCCGCCATTCCCTTAGAGCCGCGTCCTAGATCTCGTTTCCTCCGCCGTTCCTTTCTGGTTGCAAAGTATTCCTCTTATCTCGTGCTGTCCGCAACAGCTGGCGTGTTCGCACTCGGAGCAGGCATATTCATACACGATGCATTCACCTACACGGACAAACACGTCGAACGCGTTCCCGTGTCCCCCCTAGCATTGCACCCCGAGCGCGGTGGCCCGAAAAATTTGTCCGTGGTGAACGTCCTTCTTGCGGACGAAGAAGACGAGGAATCCAGAAAACTGAATGAGAAGCCCAAACTCGTCATTGTTGGAGGGGGGTGGGGGGTGAGACTGCGTGCCTTTTCCGAAAGTCTATTCGTTACTCAACATCCCTGATCAAGGCCGTCTCGGTCTTACAAAACTTGTCGCTGGGCGACTACCATGTGACTGTCGTCACCGCGGAAACGTTCACTACATTCACTCCACTCTTACCATGTAAGGTTCCTTTTTAGAATCACATTGTTTACGTTTGCTTGATTTTGCCCATCGCAAAGCTGCTGCCGTAGGTACAGTGCAGGTTCGCAGTCTTGTTGAACCGATACGCAAAATCATTGCTCGACTTCGCGGTCAAATGATCTACGGAAGGGCAACAGATCTGGTGATGTCTGAACGGCTACTGGAAGTCGAAACAGCCGGTCCTGATGGGAACGTCCAAAGAATATATGTACCGTAAGCCCCGGATTCCCGAAGACTTCATGAAGCTCAAGTCACCTTTCTGGCTTTCTAGTTATGATAAGCTGATCATCGCAGTCGGTTCCGTCTCTAGCACGCATGGCGTATCCGGATTAGAGCATTGTTTCCAGCTGAAGACCATATCGGATGCTCAAGCCATTCGACGTCGGATCATGGGTACGTCGATCCATACTAAACCTGTCATGATTTACTAGAATAGCGCCTTCAGACAACTTTGAGGCAGCATCTTTACCAACCACGACCCCAGAAGAACGAAAGCGTTTGCTGAGTTTTGTGGTCTGTGGAGGAGGTCCCACCGGTGTTGAGACAGCCGCCGTGTGTATTTCGGGTCCCCCCCATCTTTCTCTCCCCATTTTTTTTTTGGCTCTGATGAGACCTTGTCAGGAAATCTACGATTTTTGTCAGGAAGACATTGTGAAATATGTGGGTACCTTTGCTCTCGTGTGCTTTCTTTCCTTATGCATGTGTTGTCTCCAGTTTCCGAAACTATGTCGGGAAGAGGTCTCGATCCATGTCATCCAGTCACGCGAGCACATTTTGAACACGGTATGTTTGAGTGATACCCAGTCGAAGGATAGTAGTCTCATGTCCACAGTATTCTGATGCCATCTCCAAGTACGCGGAGGCACGTTGGATCTTTTGACCTTGATTTTTCTGGAGCTCATGCTATCCGTCTGGCAGGACAAGTTTAGGCGCGACAAGGTGGACCTTATCACTCTGGCTCGCGTCCACTCGGTACATCATGATCATGTTGTGTATACCGTGCGGTCTCCAGATGGGGCGATCCTTCAGCATGAGATCCCTACCAATTTTGTGCTGTGGTCAACGGGAATAGCTATGAACCCGTTGACGAAGCGAATTTCGGACCTTCTACCCAACCAAGTCCACAAGAAAGCCATTGAAGTTGACGCACATCTCCGCGTAAAGGGTGCGCCCCTCGGCGAGGTATATGCTATCGGTGACTGTGCAACGGTGAGTGATCGAGAGGTCCAGTCTACTGCCGGTCGAACGGGTCAGCGGAATAGATCGAAACATCCCTTGTGAGCCATCTCCTGGAACTGGTAGACGAGGCCGACAAAGATAAGAATGGCAAAATTGACTTTGATGAATTTGATTTCATGGGTGAGAAGCTACTGGTCAGTTTCCCTTGGGTCATTGTCCTTATGGTGCGGCAGTCTCCAGGATTAAACAACGTATCCCTATGGCAGAGTCCCACTTGCAAAAGGTCAGTGTTAAACATCTGTTAGATTTCCTTATTCACAACACGTTGGAAGGTCCGCATGCTATTCGACCTGTACGACTCGGACGCAGACAACAGCTTGTCGTTGAATGAGCTTTGCAAGCTTCTCGAAGAGATAGGAAACAAGATAACGGCGTTGCCTGCCGTCAGTCGGGAATCGCTTAAACTACTCCTGTAGGCTGAGACCATTATCTACAGACGGCACAGGTCGCTTCTCAGCAAGGTAAATATCTCGGAAAGAAACTCGGTAAACTTGCATCGAAACACGAGGTGCTGGAGGCGAACAGTATCAAGGACTTGGACGAAGCTGTCAGCGGGCCATTCCGATACAAACACCTAGGCAGTCTAGCGTATATTGGTAATGCCGCCGTGTTTGATTTGGGGCAATTGTCGGTCATGGGCGGTTTGGTGGCGATGTATGCTTGGAGAAGTGTGTACTGGAGTGAACAGGTGTCTTCCAGGACAAGAGCATTGCTCATGATTGACTGGATTATTAGGTATGCCCTTTCGGTGACGTTGTGGTTACGGGCTCACCCACATTTTGATAGGGGCGTTTGGGGTCGAGACCTCTCGCGGCTGTGACATGAATATGCGTGTTTTACCTGAACGTTTTGAACCCTGAATTTTTTTGAACCCTGAATTTCAGAACAGGGTTGGTTCAGCATTCGGGTTTCAATGGATCACAAGTACATAGGTTGCAGCATTACACAATGTTTCATGTTGACCGTTCGGCTCGCTACCTATGCCTATTTCTAGCGAAATTCATTGGACGCTGTCATCATTCTGTCCACTCAAATGAACCAATGATAGCTGTACCTCCCACGATCGGACCTTGGTTCGGTGCAAGTATGGTCATCTTCTTGTTTGGAATGTCCAGGCTTGTTCTATAGCGGGCGGATGTGAGTCCTCGGAGAAGATTCATACCGCGAAACCAACTCACATGACAAGAAATCCTACAGTAGGCAAGTCGAGAATTTCTTCGTCGTATCGCTCGTTTTCATCTTCGTTGTAGGGAGCAAGTAAGGCAAGGACCTTGTTGAACAGTCTTGCAGTGCTAGATGCCGGATCTAGCAACGTGGGTTGCATTTCCGACAAGGTGCGTGCGGCTCCGATAGGCAAAGCCGATGAGGGTGCCAAGGACTCTGAACGTGGGAGTTCAGTCACATGCTTTGAAGAAGGGAGTTGATTTACCTTGGCCGATGCGGTAGATCGCAATGTCGCCAAAGTTGATGATGGATGACGAGGGGGAGAGGATGAGTTCGGTAGCTGTTTCCCCTCCGATGAGGCCCGAGGATACGCCAGGAGGGGGGTCGATCTTTTGGCCGTACATGTAGGTGTGCAGTTGGCAGTTATGTACACGGACCCGGTACGCATGGTCGACCTCGACGACCTAGAGTGGGGGAATCAGAGGAAGGAGGAGACCGAGAGATGATGGAATACCCCTCCGGACTTGGGAATTTTGACGACGGAGAGTTGACTGCCATAGAGACGCTGCATCTCCACGTTGAGCTTTTCGTGACCGACGACGAGGATGACGTTTACTGGGAATGAGGTCGTGTGAGGAGAGAAACGAAGAGGGTGGTGTACATACTTTGGAAAGCGTCGACACAGGCTTTGATGAGGGTGTGGCGAGTGTCTGCGCTGGAGCCAGAGCTGGGACCGGAGGCAAATGAAGAGGGGGTGTCGACGATCAAGCCCGAGGCGCGTGCTGTACACGCGTAATTAAGATTGAAAGGAAAGGAAGGGAGAGGGGGTACCTTGAGGGCCGACGTCATGTCGCTCTACGAGATTGATTCCGAGGTTCCGGATTAAGCGATCGAAGAGCTGGGGATTGCTTTTTGTGTCTGGGTGGCCGTACCAATAAGTCAATGGGACGAGCGCATTGGAAGGGAGTGCAGTAGGCGCCGATGTGGCCGCGGAACCCAAAGGATTAGCAGGGGAGGCCGTTCCGATGGGGCTTCTGACTACGGCGGCTGAGATTGTCCCTGGAATTGACCAGGCGCCCTGGGGGGAGGTGAGGGATATGTGGGAGATGGGGGACGGAAGGGGGACAGACTTGGGCAGGATCGAGGTTGACGAGGAGTGGGGACCAATTTTGGGCGACGCGCACGGCGTAGTTTGTGAGAATCTTTGATATGGATGTCTTTCCGGAGTTTTGTGGACCCAGGATGAGGACTCTTGGGGGTTCCGTGTTGGCGCGGAGATCGTCGTCGGAAGGAGGGGATCCGTGAAGGTCGCGGAGGGCGCGGACACGCATCTGTTCGAAAGCGAAGTGGAGGTTTGCGTAAGTGGACATTGGGGTCTCGTCTGAGACATACTCTGTGGATGGACGGCCGGTGACGTGCTTGGGCGGGTGAGGGGGGCTGGGAGGGGGAAGAGGAGAGACTCATCTGGATTGTGCAGCCGTGCCAGGTGAAGACTGCGGCCTTGGACTCTTCGCCAAAGAGATATGACTTGCCCTCTGCGAGTTCTGCGCCAAAAATTTCTGCATGGCCGCGGACGAGCTGGGGATTGTGAGCGGGGAGGGAGGGTGAGGACGAGGAGGGTATACCTTTATGGCGAGGGTCGTTGCGGGGTCGAGCTCGAAGCGATATTCTGTCTCTGGGTGGAGACGCCATTCTTTGATGTCCATGATGGACGGGGTGAGGGTCGTATATTTCGATTTAATTTTGATTAGCGATCACTAATGCCGACACCCCGAGCCTTTATAACTCGGCCCACTTCCAAGCTCATACCCTACCCTCTCCCCAAATGGCTCCTACAGACTCCACAGACCACAACCTCACAGAAAAACACACCACCCTCGCTTACCTCCCAACCAACATCGACGCCGCAGCTTCCCTCATCGCTGGCACACATGTCGACCTCACCCCAGAGCAGGCCCTCTGCCTCAGGTAACACATCCATCTCCTCCTCCTCCCCCCCTCCTCATCCCCTCCGCTCAGGCGCAAGATCGATTGGCATATCATGCCCTTTATGTGCGGTACGTCCCACCCAACTCGCACCCTCCCTTCCCTCACGCCCCTCCTTCCCAGTCATGTACCTGTACGTCTATCTCTCCCCTCCTCTCCCTGTCTCTCCCATCCTCCCCAAGAATCACCTTCATGGACAAAACCACCCTCGGCGAAGCAGCAGTCCTCGGCATCGAGTGCGTCCCATCTCTCTCCCCCACATCATATTTACGATCCCTCTCGCCAGGCAAAGTGCCCACTTGAACGCAACCCAGTTTAACTGGCTCGGCACCAT
>QFEM01005485.1:0-18697 GCA_003316205.1 Boletus bicolor
CTCGATGTTCATGTCTTTTGAACCACCTAAGCCTGCCAATCTTCCAGGCCCGTGGCCGAGGGATGAACTCTGAATGCCATTATTCCATGTGTCATGGCCACGATCATGGCATTGATTCTGGTACGGAAATCTCAATCTTGAACACATGTTGGCGAGTACGCGGTACAAACATATCCGTAATTCGGAGTATGTACAGTACATCCTAGTATGTGATCTGACTAGTTACGTGCTCAGTGGTGCCAAAATTCGGATCTCGATGGATATAACGCTATCTGGCTTTGAGACGACGATCTTGCAAGCCGTAAATGGAAACAATGAAAGTCAATCAATCACGTAGTACGATACAAGGGTATCGGAGAGAAGCCATACAAAGATCGTCCTGGAGATGGTCCGTATGACACAGAAAAGGGTTCGTAGGTGTTAGTAATAGCAAACATTTTATTCAACGTTTGTTTCCCCATCGACCAGGAGCGCCCGATTGACCGGACTCGTACGTTGGGGGGCTATCGGCGTATTGTGCCGATGAGGTTGGTGGAGGGGCCATTACGATGCTGTTCCTCGGGCCCCGCGGTCCCCTGACAGGACTGACGCTCGTTGGCGCACCGACAACTTGGGTATTAATCATATGTGGCGATTGCGACATCGGTGGGGGAGTCGGATTTGAAGGAGCCTGGTAATGACCATAATAAGGATCACTGTAGGGATCGTTCATTGGTGCGGCGGGCACGGTGGTTGCGCCGTATGCACCTCCGCCAAGCGTATAGCCGCGATCGGGCTGGAGGGTAGGGGTTCTAGGAGCATTGTATGGAACCCCATATGGTGATTGAGAAGGGTTGTCAACCACAGCGGCTGTAGCACCGTAGGTGTCCGGACTGAATGCGCCGTATGGATCATAAGGTACATGAGATTGTGGGACATGCGAGTTTTCTGAAAATACATGAAAAACAGCACATAAAAGAAGTAAAAGAAAACTCACGGGAAGTACCTCCGGGAATGTGACCATACGCCTGCGGAGCATACGGATCGTGATTATAGTGATGGTCTGGAGAAGAGTCGTACATGGCTGGTACGAGCGCCGAGGGGGGGACTGCAGTGTTGGACGATGGCGGATACATGGAGGGGGTAGTGGTAGTAGTGGTATGTGTGAGGTTACTTGCCCGACGTCGTGGTGTTGGAGATGAATTATTATACTCGTCCACGGCACGAGTGCCAGGTGGAGCTTGCATATAGCCACCTCCTGCATATCCTCGTGTGGAACGACCATAGGTTCCAATACCAGTATTTCTGGATGTAGATACGCTCTGGTTATCGCGGTAAGGTAGGTCTTCCTCAAGGTATACTTCCTCTCCATCTACGCGGGTCTTGAGTGGTTGAGATTGATCATATTCGTGAAAGGCAGGCAGGCCAACCTCTGGTTGAGCTTGACGAGCCTTGCGGTCCGCCTCTGCTTTGACGGCGTCGAGACGCATTTGCTCGTTGGAATTGTATCCATTCTCACCGATAGGTGTGCCGACTTTTCCTCCCCATGCGTCGCGCGAACGACGTCTAATGCAGCATCTGCCAATGCCATAAAAGCAGCCGCTGAAGAAGAGAAGAATCCAGGCGACGAGAGTGAGCCAGACAGCATTGCCGATCGATGCCGAGCCGCCTGATACAGAATTCATGCGAGATTTTGCGACAAAAAAGATGGCGATGTCAAAGATGAAAGCTACGAGGGCAACAGCGGCGGCCAATCCGGATATGCAGCTGCTGAAGCAAGTCATGGCCATCTCACGAACATGAGCGAGAAGGCCGAAAAGGGCGGCGACAGCAGCGAGGCCGAAAGCGACGATGTGGAGTACGAGGACATAGGTGAGCCATTTGACAACGACTTGGGGTATTTGGAGGGTTGTGTCACCGACGAGGGCGTTTACATCTTGGTAGGAGGGTAAGGACTGCGGCACAGCAAACGGAGAATAACTGACTGAGCTGATATCCGACGGTAGCGTTTGAGCAGGTAGTCGAGGTATCCACGGACAAGCAATAGCCCAGAGTTCCAAAGGTGATGTCGCCATTTAGATTTTCGGCGGTAAGGGAGGCCTTGAGAAAGTAGACGGACTTGATGAGTGGGACGGAGAAAGAGACGACGGCGAGAATGATTGTCGCCGTGAGGGTGATCAGGAAGCCAGGCGTTGCTGGCCTAATCAAGCTGCTCATGTTGCGGTGGGGGAGAGGGAAAGAGGAGGCGGTGAGACGGACGGTATGTGTGGATGGCTGTGCACAGTCACAATTTCCAGTGCAAGTAGTTCAACGTCTTTCGCTCTCCCCTAACGACCTTGCCATTGTCCACCGTCCTCTTCCACTCGAACCCGTTCTTCTCAAACACTCGTCGACTCCCTTCGTTCCCCGTAAATGTATACCCCACCATCCTCCGAACCCCCATCCGTGGAATCGCCCATTCATTCAATATCATCCCCATTGCCGCACTCATAATGCCCCGTCCGTGGTGGGTTGGCGCAAGGTAATCTGCACCAGTCAGTCAACATACTCTCTCTTTTGAGCCCAACGTCATCCATACCTCCAAACGTCCACACAATGCTCGGATCCCTGACCACTTTCCCGTTGTTCGCCTCCACCGCCCTTTTCCTCTCATCAGGATCGAGCACTTCCTCCATTTGCGCGCGGTTGATTCCGATGTCCCCAAGATAAATGTCTGTCCCATCCGGGAGAACCTCCCTTATGTGTCTGACCGGACACCCCCCCACCAGTCTTAACGGACCGTCTGGATTCAACCGATCTTCCTCCCTCAACTCCGCCAAGATATCCTCGCTTTGCTTTACGATGAGCGCAAGCCACTCCTCCGCGTGCTCGTCACGGTATGGAATCGGTGGGCCTTCCAACCATATCGATACCCTAGGATCGTTGATAATCGGAGCGAGGCTCTTGGCATCGCTCATGCGCGGAGGCGTTAGAATAATGTTGCCGTTTGGAGTCGGGAGACGGAGAAAAGGCTCTCCAGTCTGGGAGTTTATCTCGAGCGGATATAGCTGGCTACTTGGCATGATGGGTTTTGGAGTCACCCTACAACAAAAGCGTACCAAACCCTTATATACAAAAATCATCCAATAGATGGAGTCAGAGTGAGTCAGGCTGAATCAGTATCTCAATGCTGTCGCAATAACGTTGTCTAAAACAAATGACGCGGCAAATCCAAAGCATCCAAATCTCCATTACCGGCTTCGAGGGAATCATTTACTAACCGGATATGCCTCCCGCGCGATCCTGACAGCGTTTTCGACCTCCCCAACGTTGACACCAACACCCTGAGCGCCATTCTCTTTTCCTCCAGCCTAGATCCAGTTTTTGTCAACTTAACCAATGACTCTACGCTTGGATGCCCTCACCTTGCCACCCAGCACCTCAGTCACTTTGGAGGCCCACGTCCGAGCATCAAATCCTTTCGCCCGGGCATCTTCGGGTACATAATTCGCGTGTGCAACCTTGCCGGTCTCTGCGTTGACACTGAACACATACACAGCTTTTCCGAGCTTCTTGCCTTGCGTGACGATGTTTTGAAGGATCTAATTTTTTTTTTTTGCGCAGCGACGATTAGTTTGTCGATCATCACAGTACCGTAAATGTAACCGACCTTTGAGTTGCCATCCACGTCAACACTCGCGAAATACCCTCGGGCGTCTGGGTTTTCGTTGAAATGGGTGACTAGTGCGTCGACAGCCTGCGACAAAACTCAATATCTGGCAATATCTCTCGAAACGATAGAACAGACCGATCTGTTGAGTGCAGCTTCCTTCTCCTTTATCTGCTTGTCGAATGCCTTGCGAATTGCTCCGAGACGTTCTCTCAAATCTGCCTTGACCAAAACTGAGATATCTGCCTGTCCAAGTTCCTGGGATCGGCGTGAGCACCACATTGCAGCACATCCGTCAATCCGGCTTACCATCGTAAGAGCCTTGAGGCCAGAATCCTTCTCATTCCCTGAGCTAGTTTCAAGCGCATCAAGGCGCGATTTAAATTCGTTTGTGACACGTGTCGCTTCCTGGGCCTCTTGTCCAGTAATAGCGGTGATCCGTCTGATACCTTTGGCGATCCCCGATTCCTCGATAATCACAAAGTCCTTGATATCACCCGTCTTTGCAACGTGCGTACCTCCGCAGAACTCGATGCTAGTGCTTCTCCATCTCGGATTCTCAAGGTCCTTGGTGATATCGTCGACATCGTACCCTAGTACGACCATCCGTACTGGATCAGGGTAAGCTTCGCCAAAGACGGCGCGGAGGCCAGGAATTGTGAACCCGGATTTTAGATCAACATCTTTGCTGTAAACCCTGGTGTTCTTTCTGATCCAATCAACACTCATAGATTCAATCTTGGCGAGTTCGGGATGTGCAATCTGAGCTTTATGTGAAAAGTCAAACCGCAACTTTGTGGGAGCGACAAGAGAGCCTTTCTGGTCAATATGATCTCCAAGCACTTCGCGGAGGCAGAAATTAAGGATGTGCGTGGCAGTGTGGTTGCTACGGAGTGGCCACCGGCGTAGTTCATCATATGAGGAAATGACTTCATCCCCAACGTTCAGTTGGCCATACTTGAGATGACCGGTATGCAGGACATAGCCATTGTACACCTGGACGTTCGTCACTTCGAAATCGCATGTACCGTCGATAACAATGTTTCCGGTGTCATACTCCTGGCCACCAGCTTCTGCGTAGAAACTCGTGCGATCAAGCAGGATACCGAAGTTGGCACCATCAGTAATGTTGGTAGTGGATCCAAGGAACTCGCGGTTGTAGTAAATGCCCATTACTTTTGCGGTAATATTTCCGAGTTCTACAGCAGACGATAATGTTTCTGAATTTGTGTTAAACAAAGGCGCTCACGGTACTTGTGTGAATCATCGGTTTTGGGTATTACGTCGTTCTTCTCCAATGCGGCAAGATCATGAACGTCAAGCCTGACACTATCCGCCTTGTCCCTCTTGAACGTCCCCTTGCTCGCCTCCTTTGATCGCTCTTGTGCAGCTTCGAACTCCTTCTCATTGATAGTGAGGGAAAGCTCTTCAGCCATGAGACGTGTCAAGTCGACGGGAAAACCAAAAGTGTCGTATAAACGCCAGACATCGGCACCGTTAAGTTCGTTAGAACCAGCCTCCTTGGCACGTGTAGCATATTGGTCGAAAAGCTTCTCGCCGCGATCCAAGGTCCGCGAGAAGGATTCTTCTTCTTCGTCAAGAATTTCCTTGATTTGGTCCTGTTTCTTTTGAAGTTCTGGGAAGATGTTGCCCTGGAAGACAATCAGCATATCAAAAAGAATGCAAGGAGGTCGTGCGGACCATCTGTTCAACTACTACAGGCATGAGTGATGAAAAGAATGAGCCGATGGGTGCACCGAGTTTCTTCCTAACATATCGACAGCCACGGCGAAGGATGCGACGGAGAACGTAACCTCGACCAACGTTGTTTGGCACACCGCCATCGCTTAGGGCGAACGAGAGGGTTCGCACATGATCAGCGACAACACGGTAGGCAGTATCGATACCATCGACATCCTCCGCACCAAACTTGCCAGTATATGGACGTGCACCGCTAAGTTCTTGAATCTTGACCATGATTGGATGAAAGATGTCTGTATCATAGTTGGACAGCCTATTTTGAAGGACAGAAACGATACGTTCGAAGCCCATGCCAGTGTCCACGTGTTTCGCTGGAAGAACTTTGAGGGATCCATCTTCCTCACGGTTGAATTGGATAAAGACATTGTTCCAGATTTCGACGACTGTCGGGTCGTCACCATCGACAAGATGGGCAACCTCACGACCACCTATTCGATCGACATGTATTTCACTGTAATGGTGGTTAATATGGACTACAATGAGTAGACGTCGAGCTCACCTGCAAGGACCACACGGGCCAGTCGAACCCATCTCTGCGAGGGCGAGTCAGGTAGGAGTTTGAATGAAAAGACAAGAACGATACCCCAAAAGTTGAACTTTGATGGAATGACATGGGTAGGATCCATGCCAAGATCAAGCCACGTTTCCCTGGCTTCGTCGTCGCGTGGAATGCCATTCTGTGGGTCGCCAGCAAAGTAGGTGACGTAAAGTCGCTCTTTCGGGAGCTTGTAGATTTGGGTCAAAAGCTCCCAGCTGAAAGTGATAGCTTCTTTCTACAGTAAATGAAAAGATGAAGGGAGCGGAAGGAATGGGGGGAGGATACCAGCCTTAAAGTAATCCCCGAAAGACCAATTGCCAAGCATCTCGAAGAAAGTATGGTGGTAGGAGTCTTTTCCGACATCCTCAAGATCTGGAAAGAGGTGAGTGTGAAGATAACTCGGCTATGGAGAGAGGAGACCATTGTGCTTCCCGCCAGCCCTGATGCACTTTTGGCTGTTAAACGCACGCTTGAGCTTGCTACGCTCTGAATTTGGATCAACAGTGCCGAGAAAGATGGACTTGTACTATGTCGTGTGAGGATAGCGGGTCGATGAAAGAGAGATGAGACGGACTTGGTTCATGCCTGCGTTGGCAAAGAGAAGGGTGGGGTCGTCGTAAGGAATGGTGGATGAGGAGGGGACAAAGGTATGGTCTTTGCTGCGGAAGTAGGCAAAGAACTCATCGCGAATCCTGTGGGCGGGCCAGGGACCGTTGTAAGAGGAGGCCATTCTAAACGATGCTAGCGATCGATAATTCGCCGACGTCCTCATTAAGATCCTCCTCAAATTGACTCAAAACTGACTTGACCACTACACGTGATCAATCTAGATTAGATACCACGTGGCTGTACGAGCACGTGATACGTCACCGTGTACCTGCCCTGAACGCGATCGATAACCCGTCCCCCCAGGAAAACATATCCTTGATCCCATACACCGAGCTGCGGACCCGGTGCTTGCGACCGACTCATTCCTTCTTTCTACCTGTAACTTTTAGACATCATGGTGTATGTTTTCTCTTTGACCCCCTTGATCATCGCCATGCTCATTGTCCCTCTCCCATCAGTAACTTCACAATAGGTGAGACCGCCCGCATCCCCCCTTTCTATCCATACCTCACCTTAAACAGACCAGGTCCGCGGTCTTATGGACCGGCCCACCAACATTCGTAACATGAGTGTCATCGCTCATGGTCAGTGTTGCTCTACTATAGCTCCATATCACCATCTAATCTAACCCCCCAGTCGATCATGGAAAATCTACCCTCACTGACTCTCTGGTCTCCAAGGCTGGTATCATCGCATCAGCAAAAGCCGGAGACATGCGGTTCACAGATACTCGCGAAGACGAAAAGGAGCGTGGTATCACCATCAAATCGACCGCCATCTCCATGTACTTTGAAATGAACAAGGAAGATGTCGAAGTTATCAAGCAAAAAACGATCGGTATGAGCTAGTATCTATACATAGAATTTCCCAGTCTTACTAGTCCGATCCCATCAGGCAACGAGTTCTTGATCAACTTGATCGACTCGCCCGGGCATGTCGACTTCTCCTCAGAGGTCACCGCCGCCCTCCGTGTTACAGACGGCGCCCTCGTTGTTGTCGACTGTATCGAAGGTGTTTGTGTCCAGACAGAAACCGTCTTGCGCCAGGCCCTCGCAGAACGTATCAAACCCGTCGTCGTCATTAACAAGGTCGACCGTGCTCTCCTCGAGCTCCAAGTTCAGAAGGAAGACCTCTACCAGTCCTTCCAACGCACAGTCGAGACTGTCAACGTCATCATCTCGACTTACCATGACGCCGCCCTTGGTGACGTCCAGGTTTATCCTGACAAGGGTACTGTCGCCTTCGGTTCCGGCCTCCACGGATGGGGCTTCACCCTCCGTCAGTTTGCCGGCAGATACTCTAAGAAATTCGGTGTTCCCAAGGACAAGCTCATCAGCAAGCTTTGGGGTGACAACTTCTTCAATCCCGCGACCCGCAAGTGGTCTACAAAGTATTTGGATGCAGATGGCAAGCCCCTCGAGCGTGCTTTTAACATGTTCGTGCTCGACCCTATATTCAAGATCTTTGATGCCGTTATGAAACACAAGAAGGAGCAAGTTGACACTATGTGCGAGAAACTCGAGATCAAGCTTACTGCTGAGGAGAAGGAGATTTCCGATCCCAAGGCCCTCCTCAAGACTATCATGCGCAAATTCCTGCCTGCCGGTGAGGCCCTCCTGGAGATGATAGTCATCCACCTACCCTCTCCCGCCACGGCTCAGCGCTACCGTGTCGAGACCCTATATGAAGGTCCTATGGATGACGAATCAGCTATTGGTATCCGTGACTGTGATCCTAAGGGACCTCTTGTGCTCTACGTCTCTAAGATGGTCCCCACGTCCGATAAGGGTCGCTTCTACGCATTTGGTCGTGTCTTCTCAGGAACCGTCCGTGCTGGTCCCAAGATCCGTATCCAAGGACCCAACTATATCCCTGGGAAGAAGGATGACTTGTTCGTCAAGTCCGTCCAACGTACCGTACTCATGATGGGTCGCTACATTGAGCCTATTGAGGATTGCCCTGCTGGTAACATTATCGGCCTCGTCGGTATCGATCAGTTCTTGCTCAAGAGTGGCACTCTCACTACTTCCGAAACTGCCCACAATATGAGGGTCATGAAGTTCTCCGTCTCCCCTGTCGTTCGGGTTGCCGTTGAAGTCAAGAACGCTGCTGATCTCCCCAAGCTTGTAGAAGGTCTCAAACGTCTCTCCAAGTCCGACCCTTGTGTTCAGGCTTGGATTGCTGAGACTGGTGAGCATATCGTTGCGGGTGCTGGAGAGCTCCACTTGGAAATTTGCTTGAAGGTCAGATTTGCCACTTTTCTATCACCCAGACTTCACCTAAAGGTAAATATAGGACCTGCAAGAGGACCACGCGGGTGTTCCTCTCAAGATCTCAGACCCCGTCGTTGGTTACCGCGAGACTGTGAAGGCGGAATCTTCCATCGTTGCCCTCTCTAAATCACAGAACAAGCACAACCGTCTGTATGCGAAGGCTTTGCCGCTCGACGAGGAACTTACCAAGGCTATCGAGGGTGGCGTTATTAATGCTCGTGACGATTTCAAATCTCGTGCTCGTATCCTTGCCGACGAATATGGTTGGGACGTCACCGATGCCAGGAAGATCTGGTGTTTCGGTCCCGAGACCACTGGTCCTAACTTGTTGGTTGACGTCACCAAGGGTGTGCAGTATCTCAACGAAATCAAGGATTCATGTATCGCTGCATTCCAATGGGCAACAAAAGAAGGTGTCTGTGCTGAAGAGAACATGCGTGGTGTCCGTCTGAACGTCATGGATGTGACAGTAAGTCCATGGTTGTCGTTACTGGTATAAAGTTTTGATCTGATGTATCGTTAGTTGCACACTGATGCTATCCACCGCGGTGGAGGTCAAATAATCCCAACATGCCGGCGTGTTTGCTATGCTGCCTGCCTGCTTGCTACACCAGGTCTCCAGGAGCCCGTTTACCTTGGTACAATGTTTCCTATCCCTCGGTCTGGCGTAGGGCTGACATTTGTCTTAGTCGAGATCCAATGTCCTGAGAATGCTATTGGCGGTATTTACAGCGTGCTGAACAAGCGTCGTGGCCAAGTCTTCAGCGAGGAGCAGAGGCCTGGAACGCCCATGTTCACTGTCAAGGCATACCTGCCTGTTATGGAATCCTTTGGCTTCAACGGGGACCTCCGTTCACAAACTGCAGGGCAGGCCTTCCCCCAGAGTGTATTCGATCACTGGGAAATCATGAACGGCTGTAAGTAGTCAATTTCAAGCTGACGATCCTGGGTGTTGAGTACATGTTATTCTTAGCTCCTCTTGACGCGGGCAGCAAGATCGAAGAACTCGTCAAGGGCATCCGTACACGCAAAGGCCTCAAGGTAAGCACCATCTTTGGGCTGTTCCCCCCACGATTGCTAACATCTCGGTTCGTAGCCCGATATCCCCCCTCTCGACTACTACTACGATAAGTTGTAATTCGTGCCTGGATACCAGGGGGCTGTAAAATCAGGTTTCTATAGCCTAGGAATCTGTTGTAAGCTGTCGTATCCCAACAATCTACTCTTGTATTTCCGAGTTCACTTCTGTGGATGCCATCTACCTGGCGTGGTCATATTCCCTTCGAGTCAGTCTCGGGATGTCAGATACTCACCTACAAACCGGAGAAAAGCACTCAACGCGACTCCAGGTTCATCATGGAATCATAGGCATCTCTCACTTCACCTGACTCACCCCAAGTACCGTGGCTCAATGGACGTGTGCCATCGGTTGCGATCCATGGCTGCCAACGCAAACGAGCAGTCGTGGATCCGCGTTCTGATATAATAATCTGCTTGCAACATTACGCGTTATCGCTTGGTAACCTTACAAAAGCCATTTTAAGAGTTCTGATTGGAGGACGGCTAACGACAAGGGCAACTCGACGGATGTTCTTGTGCTATTTCTATGAGAAGGAAACTTGCGCGGTTCCGAGTTTGTTGATCTGAGTCACAGTCTGTGTCGTAATGAATATCGTGATACAGTTGACTGGATGGGGCAGGGTCCGCACACGCTGAGTTCGAGAGATTCTTCCAAGAGTCACTTGTCTCTCGGCACCGTCCAGACGAACAAGTCACCATGATCGATTGATCCCCAAACCTTGCGGTCGGTGACTCGGAGTGTTGGTCGCTCATGTACAAATTGTGTGAAAGCAAGGATCTCCAAGCGCCAGTAAACATCACTCGCCTCCTCTGGGAAGATGCCAAGTACTATTGACGATTTAGCAACCGTACCAGGTATCCAGATATACCTCCAGAATAACCCTCAATTCGCTGCTCACACGGTTGAGAAACTCTCCGGGGGGACGGGTAACTTCATATATAGGATTCACCTCCACAGAGCATTTGCTGGCCGCCAGACGCTTGTTCTGAAATATGCACCTCCATACATTGCTTCGTCGGCCGTCAAATTTCCATTTGACCAGAAACGCCAGGTGCTCACCGACTTATCAAGATTGTCCAGGTATACTAACAAATGAAAATCAGCTCATCGAAGTCCAAGCACTCCGTCTCGCAGCTCAGCTGTCCACAGTCAACGTTCCCGCGTTCATCACAGTTCCTGCTGTCCATCTATTCGATGAAGAAAGACACGTCATGATCATGGATGACGCGGGGGAGGACTGTCGAACTCTGAAGGAACTACTCATCGAAGAGGATTTGCCAAAGACCGTCTTGGAGCAAATTGGCACTGCCCTCGGCGAATTCATCAGCGGCGTCCATACCTGGAACCAGAACCCTGACGCCGACCTGACTATGTTTGCAGACAATCAGGTTGGGAAGTACATCTCGGCCCTCGCGACTTATGGACGACTCGAGTCCACTTTGACTGGGAGGGATAACCTTCCCACACTCTCGGATCCATTGTTGGGAATTCCTGAAGTAAAGATGACGACGATATCGAAGCTAGTAGAGAGGAGACAACAGGCCATCTACGCTGCGTCCGCATCCGGTCCCATGACACATGGAGATTTATGGCCAGGCAATCTAGTGGTATCGCTTAGACACGGGACGGACGGAACTATAGAGGGTGTGAAGAAGCTATATGTCCTGGACTGGGAACTTAGCAAAATTGGGTTGCCTGGACTAGATCTCGGTCAATTTTGTGCAGAGATGTACATTCTGTCCGAGTTCTATCCAGCGCGGGAGGAGTCGACTCGGACTATAATTGGGTCGTTTTTGAGTGCTTATAGGGAACGGAGGGGAACGGGTGAGGACACTGAACTTGCGAGAATGGTCGTGAGTCATATCGGCGCGCACGCGGTGGCATGGACTCCGCGTGTAAGTTCCTGGTCTGGAAGAGAGAAAACAAGAGAAGTGGTAGAGAAGGGAGTAGAGATGCTGGTCCTGGGTGAGGAGGGATCCGAGTTATCCCTGAGAACAAGTATCGTAGGACCTCTCTTTTGAAGTGTACATGCGGCTTGGTGACATGTATGTATCTATTCAAGTGCACCTAGTACGCACGTTGCAATCCGCCGGAACAATTTCCCGGCTTGTTGATGATTGGCCGGGAGAAATTATTGTCAGTAACTGTTGGTCGAGGTAACTACCAACTTACCTTCCTCGTTATGATCCCATATTTCGCCGAGCTACCCCCAGAAATATACTCTGGGATATTGGCACATGTCTCCGTGGACGAACTGCAACAGACTACCTTGTCACTCACCAGAGCTATCCCACGTTCCCCGGTGCCTCTGCACCACTTATTTGAGTACATCCGCCTTAAGTCAGCGGAGAGTGTGGTGCAGCTATATCGTCGACTACGAGGACGCCTCGAAGAGCCACGCTGGGTTAAAGAATTCACTCTTGAAACATGGAATGTAGATGCAGACGTGGTGGTCAGCCTAGTGGCTCTCCTTTCGTGGCTGTCCAGGATCACACTGTTTGTCGGGCCAAATTTTGCTCCGGAACATCTGGAAGAAATGCTGGAGAAGCCGAGGGAAGTTTTGTGTTACCTCGCATTACGTTTCAGACCATAGTGAGCCGCTACGCCGCTGATTCGGCTTGCCACTGACCGCATCCCAGCGTGCAGAGAGCAACATATTTTCAGTTTCTCAAGGTGAGAGGGGTAGCACAAGAGTGCTCGGCTCACTGACTCGGGAAATCAGGGCGGATACTTCGACACTGCCTTGGAGGCACTTTCTCGATGGCCGACAGCCAACCTCCTCACCTTGTCTATCGTACAAGACCCTCTGGATGCGGAAATAGCCCGCAGACACTATTTCGCACAACCCCTGGTGTTCTTCCGCCTTGACTCGCTCAATAAGTTGGCCTGTTCGCCGTACCTCCGTTCTCTGACAAGCTTGCGACTGCGGGTTCCGTCTAGACAAGTTGCTCCTTTTATTTACAGTTCACCCCATTCCACACCTGGACTCCGCATCTTGGATTTATCCACGTGCAATATTCGATTGACCGACGTAGAGGCGCTGGCGGCGCGGTTTCAGCAGTTGATACATTTGATAGTGGATGGGTGTAACATTCACTGGGGCGTCGCCCAGGAAAGTGAATGGGTAAACGTCGGAAAGACTTGTGCACTAGCGACTGTCAAGGCAGCCAAGGATCGGGAGAAAAAGCTCAAGACTTGGCTCGAGGCCCATGCGGTTCGCACCAGCCCGGACACAGAGCATACGGTGACTGTAGAAGAGGTTGCTGTAGCTACACGCGCCCGCCGGGGTCGTCGTGGATTGGCCGCTGCAACAATATCATTGCGAGATCCGCCGCTAAGAACGGCATCCCCTGTCATTCGGGCGAACATAGCGGTGCCAAAAGTTCGCATAGTCCCATCACCTCCAACTCTCTGCTCCTTGAGCACGACTACAAGCATGTTACACAAGAACAAACACGACGCCATTCGAGCTCAGTTCGAGAAAGGTTGGAGCGAAGGTATTGCTCAACTCACTGCCATCCGGAGTAGACTGTACCAGTCATGGAAAAATGGCGTGAGGATGATGCGCATTGTCGGTGACCAAGGTATGGAGGAGGGTTTCGAGGGTTTGGAAGACGTCGACGAAGAAGCAGCGTTCTACGGTCGAGATGGGTCTGGGAATGTATGGTCAGTACCAGTTTTGTGTCTTGCGGGTGCAGTCCCCAACACTGTTCAGCACTCGGATGGATGCGGCCATGCAGCAGCTAGCTGTGTGTGGCCAGATCATATCTAGGAATGTGAAACAGATTGATGTATACCAACTATAGAAGCGAAGCTGGAGAGAGTTCACTCTCGAGGATTCGTGAGTCGTTGTGAGGGTCACCCGAGAGGGTTCTCAGCCAATCAGCTTCCTTCTCCATATCTGAAAGGGACCGGGGTGGTCGATTGTCATCGGCGTCGACCGTCAGTGGTTGGAACCGGCCTTTCGTATCGGTGAAATGCGGGTGGAGAGAAGCTTCTGACCGTTCTAAAGCTGGGTATATGTCGTCCATCTTCTCGGAGAAGCAGTCGCCCTTGAATTTCCGGGGAAGAATATGGAAGTGGACGTGGGGTATGGACTGCCCCGCAGCCTTGCCGTCCTAGAGAAGGGCGTGGATGAATTCAGAACAGCCGAATCGTCGTTGGGACTACCTGACACGCTACGGTGAGTGAGTCTGCACCGTAAGCTTTTTCAATCACACGACCGACGTGTTGGACGGAAGTGATGAGGGACGTTAACTCGGGCGTTGTGAGGTCCGTCAGCCTCGGGACGACCCGCGTGGGTATGACCAGAACGTCTTCCGGCAGTTCAGTGCACGAGACGATCGAGGGAAAAAATGAGACTCACGGCCTGGGACGATTGGTTTGAGGTTCACGATGGCGTACGAAAGGGCGGTTCGATAGAAAGCCTGTCTGGTCACTTCTATGGTGGAGAACAACAATGGGACAGGCAGGGTCATCGTAGGGGTCCAAGTTCAATGTGTGTGCACAGCCACACGCGGAGGACACCTTCTTGCAACGCGTGCACATATCCGTCCGACGACATATATCCGCCCAGCTCTTTCACTTGCTCAGATATCTTACCCGGTTCTGGAAGACATGTCCAGTCCGACAGAACTACATCTACCTCCAGGTCTCCCATATCCCATAAAGGTCGCCTCCTTGGATGTTAAACAAGGTGCTTCCGTTCAGCGCGGCACCCGTTTACTGAGCTATTCTTTCAAATACCAAGCCTCAACACCTGGAGCACGCCCTGAAATTCGTTTCGGAACATGGGACTCCCTGCTTGAGGGCACCGTTGAAGCCTGGACTGTTCGCGTAGGCGACGAAATCTCCCTCCAGAGGTCCAAGCAGAAGTCAGTCATCATAATCCTCGAACCTTGCAAGCATGGCGTCCAAGTCGGCGGCTTATGTGGGATCTGTGGAAAGGATATGACTGCGTGGGTGCATCTTTGTCTTCTACCGCCCTCTGAGTTTCATCCACCATTTCCAGCTATGACTACACAGGTTTCTCCGATGCATCGCGTGCATCAATTCAAATGACGCACTCTGCCTTCGGCCCAACCGTATCAATGGAGGAAGCACAGAGGATAGAGAAGGAGACTGCCGACCACCTCCTCAAGTCCAGGAAACTATCCTTGATCGTCGATCTTGACCAGACAATCGTTCATGCAACTGTTGATCCGACGGTTGGCGAATGGATAACGGAGGGGGAAGCTTGGGAAGCTAGGCAGATCAAAAAGCCGTCCACAACGCCCAAAGGCGACGGTTCTGACTCTTCAGATGACGGGACACTTGAAGCGGACACGTGCAATCCCAACTGGGATGCTCTCAAGGATGTTCGCAAGTTTCGACTCGGTCCAGAATCATTCGGCCTACCTTCATCGAGAGGACCCTCCAAAGTCAAGGGGAAACAGAAAGTCATTGAAAGCGAGGGCTGCATGTATTACATTAAACCTCGGTACGTCGTTTATCTGCACTCGAGTGCCTACTCATATGCCTGCATAGGCCGGGCCTGCCGGACTTCATCCGTAAACTGTCCACGAAATATGAGATGCATGTGTATACCATGGGCACTCGCGCCTATGCGGAAGAGGTCTGTGCTGCCATAGATCCGAATGGAAGAATATTCGGGGGTCGTATCTTGAGTAGGGATGAAAGCGGGAGTGAGTGTGCTATATCGCGTCTGCGAGACCATGGCTCATGTTTCTCAGGCCTCACACAAAAGAGCCTACAACGACTTTTCCCGTGCGATACATCCATGGTCGTCATCATCGACGATCGGGCAGATGTCTGGGAGTGGAGTCCAAACTTGATCAAAGTTATCCCTTGCGAGTTTTCCTAGATGTCTCCAGGAAGGTACAAGCTAACGTCCGTAAAAGACGATTTCTTCGTAGGCATTGGTGATATCAATTCTGCGTTTCTTCCAAAAGTAGAGCCACTGGCACCTACAGTGCACACTCCGACGCTCGGTTAGTTTCTCCGTAAGACATTGCCGCTAACCCTCTTATTCATGATGATCAGGCAAACCGACCATTCCCATAACTACTTCCCCAGCACCAAGCACGTCAATAACACCATCCCCTTCGCCATCTCCGCTCGCCGAGCCTGAAGAACGCGAGCGCGCCGAGATCGAGTCCAAGGCCTTGCTGACACAGAACTCCTTGGCACTCGAGGCCCAAGTAGAGGAACGACCTTTGGCGAAGAAGCAAGAAGAACTACAAGGTATAGCGATCTGATATAAGAGCTGCTCCTATAGTGACACCTCCACAGATGCTGAGTACACTGTTGCATCAACAGACAATGTCAAAATGGAGCATCCAAAAAAGGCGCTGTTGAAAAACGATGACGTTGAACTACGAAGAGTTGGCATGGTAAGTTATTAAACTGGTATCATCCGTAATTTAAATACATTGAGCGGACATCGCTAGTTGTTGGAAGATGTCCATCGGCAATTTTTTGATGCTTATGATCGACGTTCCCCTGAGGAAAGGAACAAAAGGCGCAGATCGGGCAATGGACAACCGCATGGATCTAAACTTTACGATGTGACAGTGAGTGTGCAGGTATATCGCGTCTGATTTGCATTCAATTCTCTCGGTAGCGCATCATTCCAGAGATGCGCTTTAAAACTCTCGATGGGGTCCATATTGTCTTCTCTAGTGTTATACCCCTTGACACAAAACCAGAAACTACCGAGATATGGAAAGTGGCACACATGTTCGGCGCTCGATGTTACACTGAATTGAACAACTTTACCACGCACGTAGTCGCTGCTAAGGTTTGATTTTACAAAACAACCAGCGTCCTGTTTCTTCTGACGGGCCCAACATTAGCAAGGAACCGTCAAAGTTGACATGGCGCGAAAACGGGGTGGAATCAAAATAGTCTGGCTAGCTTGGTTCACGGATTCGATAGCTTTGTGGCGGCGACAAGATGAGACTCCGTACCTCCTTGAAGACCCCACTCGGAATGCGCCCAGTTTGAGTCCTAATCTCGACCCCCATCCGATTTCTTCGGACCCAGAGCCAGATGCCGACGACTGGGATGTCGAACCTGCGCCTTCGGGTAACACGGCTTTGGAGCTCGCAGACATCGACTGGAATGACATAAACGATGAAGTCGACGCGGCTATGAATGAGAGTGACGACGAAGAAGATTTCAAAAGCGAGCCTAGCGTGAGGAGTGCTATGGCATCAGAGGATGATGACATGACTGATGAGATTCGTAGTCAGCCTAGGTGCGTCTGTCGCTCATCGGGGCGACATCTTTTAGCTCAATCGTCGGCATTGTCAATTTAGCCCAAATTCCTCGCCTCGACTGAAGCGGAAACGCCTAAGAAGTGTTACACCATCAGAGAACGGAAACACCGACTCACAGCAAGATGTTCCGCGATCCCCACTGTCTAAACGCAAGAAACTTGTTTCGGATCGAACAGGAACATCGAAGCTGAAGGAAGCATTCACCGCTGACGAAATTGCTTCCTCACGGCAGTCGAGAAGTCGCAGTCACAGTTTAGGAATGGGATCTCAAGACCCAGGTTTTCCTAGCCCGATAGATGAGGACGAGGACGATGATGATGACGACTTTCTGGCTCGGGAACTTGGAGAAGACTGGGGATAGTGGATCTTGCTTATTGACCGTTTCACTATTTCACCTCCACGTTTTTCGCTCTCTACTGCTTTCGATCTAATTGTAGTCTTCTTGTAATATCCTTACACCCGGGCATATTCCATCATGCCATAGCAGGGAGTACTTGTTTCCTGTAGCGACTACCTTCGCTCCAGATGCTCACAATATAAGCTCCATAGTGTATCAACGGGATCACCAGCAACAGTCGCAAATATCTCTGCATCATAAGTGGAATCCTTCATGTACGCGTTAAGCTTCCGGATGGTGCCCTTGCCACGACGCTTCTCGATCCAGTCGAGGAAATATGCAGTAGTATCGTACCCTGCGTCCCATCTATCGCCTCCTGAAGCTCTCCAGTGCGGTGGGACATACCCTGCCCTCAACCTCACGAAATCTATTGCCAAAGAGGATGAACTCGGTCGCGATAAGGCGATCACAACGCTGCCTTACCCGCAATACCTTCTATGAGCCCCCCTGGGCAGGTATCCTTTGCGTTATATTGATAACAATGTACGACTTCGTGGACAAGTACTCCTAGAATTTCGTCTCGGGCCCGAGAAACCGAGGAGACGACATAGTCGAGGGATAAATGAATCTCCTTGTCCGTGTGCGATCCGAAAGTGTATGCGACGCCATCAAAGGGTCGGAGGACGAGCGTGATTTGCTTCACGCTTGTGACAAGGTATCAGGATCTTCGCAAAGTGATCGAAAGGGCATCTTGTGTACTTACTGGGTTGGCGCAGTCAAGGGTGTGTATAACCACGTGAATGATGCCTCGACAGCAGATTGAAGTATGTCACGGTGAAAGTTGTTCAAAAAGATTGTGGCGCCTTCGTGGTTCAGATCGTCGACTCGTAGCACGAAGTTGGGTATACGCCAGGAAGGAAGGACGGTCGATGGAGGCATGAGAAGGGAAAGGTATTGATTGATTGATCGGCTACATTCGCAATAACACCTCCGTATGCACACGGAGCTAAAAATACCATTATTTTCCCCAGTACGACAGAGTTCAAGTACAGTAAAGTTTCTTGCAGTGCAAAGTGTAGAATTTATGTCGCACTGACGGGAGAGGCTCAGATTCCAGTAATATGGCCAGGGGGATTACCTCGAACTGACCTCATACCTCGCGATGCACCGATACCGGCAGCTGCTTCCAA
>QFEM01005486.1:0-11003 GCA_003316205.1 Boletus bicolor
CTCGATGTTCATGTCTTTTGAACCACCTAAGCCTGCCAATCTTCCAGGCCCGTGGCCGAGGGATGAAGTCTGAGTGTCATTGTCCCACGTATCATCGTATCGGTTATGGCACCGAAATCCCGAACTTGGGAGTGAGTTTGCAACGCAACAAATATAACCACCCACATATCTGTAATTTGTACTATGTATATCGTCACAGGGATTCAACGAAAGTGGGCGCGCGGGACTTTGACAGACGCCGTCTTCTTGCGGATACATATGTTATGTCTGACCGTCGATACAAAGGTGGAGAACGAATGAGTACATTAGATATGCTGGCGGCCACACTCTCCATGTCAGGTCTAACGTTGTCGTCCTCCAGTACCACCGCCCAGCACCACCAGCTTCTTTCCACGTCTACGACCTCCACCCCGTTGTTCTAGCTCATGCCAAGCTGCATCCAAGTCCCACTCATCACCAGTCTCCGGAGTCGCGTTGCGGTTAATCGGCTGAGAGCGGGACATGGAAGGTGCAGAATGAAGTGCAGAGGCAAAGCTTCTTGAGCCCCATACACCAGACGTGGGTTGAGAGGTCGGAACACGTAAAGAAGGCTCCTCAGTCTCGAGAGCAGGTGGCAGGTGATCCCCAAGATCAGGGACAACGCATTCTTCGCGTGACAAAAGTTTTACCTTTTCCTTCTCCTTCTCTTCTGCCCGCCCGCGCGCACGGTCGTCTTTCTTCTCTTTCTCCTTCCTTCGTGCCGTCCTCAACTTGAGCGCACCCTCAAAATTCTTCAGACCATCTAGTCCTACAACTCCCTCCAGATCAGCTTCAATAAACACAACGTCCGCACCCTCCGGCATGTGAGCCAAGTATTTGCAGCGCTTGCGCAGGTCGTCATTGACAGTACCCTCAGCGGCAGACTCGACGCGGACTGTAATTTCGTCAGGAAACGAGGCGTATCC
Organism: Boletus bicolor; assembly: GCA_003316205.1. Classification (NCBI taxonomy): domain Eukaryota; kingdom Fungi; phylum Basidiomycota; class Agaricomycetes; order Boletales; family Boletaceae; genus Boletus; species Boletus bicolor. Next base: position 945 of record QFEM01005486.1, read on the forward strand.
ATTGTAATGGGAGAATAAGATCTTGATGTCTAGCGGATGGAGGAAGACAGGCAGGCCTGAAGCTGCTTGATAATAGTAATAAGTCTGTGTCGAAGGAGGGGGCGGGTTCAAATTACGACGTTGTCGGTGATTTCTGTTACTAGTGGGCTGCGGGGACCGGTTGGGTTGGGCTGCAAGCTCTGGTTTCACTAGTGAAGTGGTATCCAACGGTTGGTTATTCGTATACGATGGCAAATGTTGAGTCGCCAAAAATGCATCTGGAGTCTCGTGCAGGCCAGCTGGCTCGATATCAACCCGTTCACTTCGACTGGTAATGTGTGCATAGTGACGCTGAAGGTCCTCGTACTCCTTGCGAGCCTTGTCGATAGTCCTAATGAGGAGGAGCGATTCAAGAGCAGCAGCTTTCGCTATCTGATGGCGTAGTTCTTCCTCCGCAGCATCAATGTACACGATGCTAAGTTCATCTTTCATAGCCATCATCGAGCGCCGTTCGACGCTCAACATATCTAGATCCTTCGAGAGATCTGCAATCAGATATTGTGGAGTGGCCAGCATGAACTTGGCGAAGTTGTATACGTCGGGCAGGAAATGAAATGGGGCCTGGTGAGGTGGAAGGAGGTCCGAAGGCCACGTCTTTGAGCGAGGGAGCGCCAAAGTGGTGATCTGGGGGCGCTGCATAAGACGCATGCGCATGAAAGAACCTGTGCGAGGAGTCGTCTCGAATGGATCACCAAGGGAGCAGGAAGATGAACTGCCCGAAACACGATTATCGCATTCCTCGCCCGATGAAGTTGATCCTCCGAACAATTTGACGCTCTTGAGTTGGTTCGCGTTAACGGAGTCGAAGCAGATGGGACAGCGGGCCCATTTAAGATTGTCCGATAGACTCAAGTAATGGAGGATACATGGGAAACAGAATACCTGAAATAATTCAGCGGGAAGATGAAGGCACGACTGTGGACACCGACATGACCGCACTTCGTCATCCTAGGGACAACAGGCGGAGAGAGGCAGATGGGACAAGTAGTCAAGCCCTCATCTAGACTCAAAGTCTTCTCACTTGTTGTCAATGCGTAGGCTGACGCTCGCGGGACAAAGACTTGTAATATATCCTCCCATCGGAAGAAACTTTAGCAGGAGAGGTTCAGAAAACAGTGAGACATAAGAATGGAGAGAGAACATACATATCCGGGTCCGCGAAATGGACTGTATAGTCGCCCGTGGGGTTCATGATGAATCGATATTGGGCATTCACAAATCCTGGATGGGAACCAATTTGGCGCTAGGTGGGATGGCTGATAAGGCTGGAACTCACTCTCCTTGTTCCAAACGCCGTGAGTGGTGGACTTCTTTCCACGCCTGTGCAAGCTTTGTGAATGAGTTTGCCTTGGAGGCAGAGTGAAATTAAGGAGATGATTCAGTGACCGAGAGGATGCTGGTCGCTTTGGAGTGTTTTGTCCAGATGGCTCAGAGGCCATCGGGACTGACATGGGCAAGAGATATCGCTCTCTGCCTGTCTTGACGTCGCTGGAGACCTTGCTGGGGCCGTTCCCTTGGAAGGGGAGACTGGCCACCAAGTGAGTAGGATGGCAAATAGCCAACCCCGCTCTATGACTCCAGTCAGTGTCACGTGTCACCATCCATATAGATTCCTACACCATCAATACCATGGCAAAAGGAAAAAATCTGAACCCTGCCGATGCCTACCGTGCGTGGTGCTTTCATTCAGCATTTGAATCACTATTCACTAGTCTACCTCGCCCAGGAAAGGCGCAACGCAAGAAGGAACTCAAGAAGGCACGTTTTCTTGTAAGTCTGTCGTTTGCTCCCTAACGCACTTTATTGCAGTAGAACAAGGCAGAAAGGGCCAAGACCCGCGACTTCGCTTTGGTCAAGAAGGATACACGAGGCAGGCCACGTCGTTCCTTGCCAGTACCCCTACTCATCATGTCTCAGATCTGGAGGATGAAATCGAAAAACTTGAAGCGAGCGTCGAACTATCTACCTCGGACAAGTCCCGGTTAACGAATCTCAAGAATGAATTGTCAAAAATCATGGAAAAGAAGGACGGATATGTCAAGGAGCATCCCGAACAGCGCAAGCTCGTATATCGTCCGCGTAAACAGGAAAAGGGTGAAGATCAGAAGGAAGCACCTCTTGTGGAACAAAAAAGAAATCTGTTCAATAAACATGGTCTTCCTCGGCATCCGGAGCGCAGTATCTACTACGACCCTGTGATGAACCCTTACGGCGTCCCCCCTCCTGGTATGTCTTACATCGAGCGACGTGAGTGTTTAATTCGAATTTATCTTATCCGTATACTAAATACATTTGCAGCTCTTACCACGGATGAAGTGGACAGCGGTGAAGACGTCGGAAGTGGGATTTTTGTTCCTGTACTGTATTCTGTTCTAGTGCTCATTCACTTAAAGACACAGACGAGGATATTATCATGCCTGAGGGCCCGCCACCGGGTGCCAGCTTGGAAGATTCCGAAAGCGGCATCGACGACGACATCCCCATGCCAGAAGGACCTCCACCAAGTAATGTACCAAGTTCGTCTCTTACGCTGGACCTGTTGCGGAATGGTACTGAGGTCATGAGTTGTGCAGACCAGAACAATCAAGTGCCGCCGAGTGCAATCCCTCCCCAATTCACGCCTCCACTTCCGCATGTACCACTTAGCACGCCATCGTTCATACTTCCCCCTCCTCCGCCACTACCTGGTTTCAATAGCGGTGTCTATACCAGTCCACCTGGCGTCATACCTCCACCGCTACCTCCACCCGGCTTTTTCCCCCGTCGGATTCAATCTACTGCTGCGATTCAAGATCCCCTTTCATCCATCCCTCATCAAACTTACCAAGCACATCGCGCGCGTCAATTACCGCCTGGGCACCCTTCTTTGCCTTCAAAGCCATCCACCGGTGCCCCTGGCACCATCCCTGCAAGTGTAGTACACACTGGTGCCACCATCTCAGCTGAACCAGAATTGCGTGATCTGAAGAAAGAAGCAACGGCTTTCGTCCCGGCGTCGCTGAAAAGAAAGAGGGCTTCGGGGGTACCTAGTTCCTCAAAAGTAAATGCCGCACCATCTGTTAATGTCGGCTTGGAGGCGACGTCTCCTCAGGCCCGACCCGACCTCGTTGGCGTACTGAAGAGCCAGTTGGGAGCTGTCACTTCCCCTCCATCAAATAGCCAAGCACCATACAAAGGACTGAAGGCGCCAATCGTGAAAAAGCGAGATGACTATCAGAAATTTGTCGATGAAATGAGCGACCTACTGGGTCCGCCTGGCAGTTCGTGATCGTACAGACCTGCCTTTTGTCAGTCAGTCGGTTAGCAAGTGATGGTGAAATGATAATAATGCACTGAGTAGCTAATTGGAAGAGGTAGACATATATACGGTAGACTTTACCACAATGTATTGCGTCGGGAGCGACAAAAGCTGATACACTATGAGGTTTTACTATTAGAGTCCGTTTTGGCTGCACGCGCTTCTGGACGCTATGCATCACTTCCTTATGCGTCGCTTTGAGAAAGTCTACTGCATGGAACATTTCTTCCGGTGTGACACGCGCTAGTATAGCTTTCTGATTCAAATCTGTTTTACTTTTAGCATGAGCGAGACAATCCTGCTTTGCCCGAGACCACTTGCACGATATGGTGGTCGTTTTGTTCTCTTGCCCCTCCTCCCTCAACAACCACCTATGAAACCTCTGCCAGTGGAGATTTGGTCAAGCATATTCTCCCTTGCCTTTTCAGCGGATGCATCACAACGGTCGCACCGCAAGCCCACCATGGGTGGATTATCGTGGTGTGTTTCGTTAATGCTGGTGTGCAAATCCTTCCGTGTAAGTCCTGTCATTCAATTTCGTATCTGTCTATGCCGCTCGGAGGAGTAGAAAGTTGCGCAGAGCGAACCAAAGAATGCAGCGCACTCGATATATATCCTCCCTTCCGATGAACGTAGTCCCTCCCAGAAAAGTTACTAACATTCAGTTCACAGGAAGTGGCCTCTCCACTTCTGTATTCAAACGTGAAGCTTCATACCGTCAGCGGTCTCGACAAGTTCACATTGCGGCTCCGCGCTGCAGACCAGCAGTGGGATTCCATTCGCAGAATACCATACTCCACACCCGGAAGATGGGTTCAGATTTTTGATCTATCAGAGATAACAGCCGTACATGACTCCAGACAGGCATTCGTGATTGACTCGTTACTCACTACGCTATTTCCCCTGATGCCATTCATGGAAAATCTGACACTATCGTCAGCCCATCCACTCAGTCGCCGCGCTCTTGCCTCTCTGACCGACAGAGACGGAAGTTCTAATCTGAGGATTCTCAGTGGTGTTTGCTACGTCACCGCGTTCAGTTCTACAATTTCCATTGAAGAGGACCCATTCGTTCGATTGCTCCGAACGTGTCATCAACTCGAACGTCTGGAAATTATTGGGAGCGATATGGAGCCGGCAGACACGGAACCTAACCGTCAAGAAGCAGTCGGAACTCCGGCAACGAATATGAAGCTGGATCTTCCCCGTCTGCATACCTTAACCCTGTTGTCCATGCCCTCGTCCTCTCTCATGCATGCTCTGTTAAATGCGACTCTCCCACACCTAAAGGCTTTATACCTCACACCATACGAGGATGTCCCTTATCCGAGAGCCCTCACAACGCGATTCCTCGATGTACATGGCAACTCGCTTTCGACACTCTCCTTCTTCACCCCTAAATCCTGGCCTACACGCTTTCATCCCTCTCCGTGTACTCTATTTTACACCTGTCCAAATCTGCGCCATCTCTCGCTCGAGAGTCCATTACCGGCCTTGGTGCCTCCTGATGCCGCAGATTTGGGAAAGGCGGTACTACCATTGCAGATTCTTTCCATCCCTCGGCCGAACCACGATTCCTGGAGAACCTTGGAGGCATTGATTCCTTCATTGCCTTCGCTCGAGGTCGTACGCATGAGAGACGTACGGTGGTTGCGGACAGGGTTGAGTCGTCACGCTCAAGAGGCTGGTGTGCAAGGCGAGATGCGAGTTTGGAGGCAACGTTTGGCGAGACGAGGCATTTGCCTTCTGGATAGTGATTGGAAGGATATGGCCTGAAAATGTATCACGATTTATTCGTCGGATCTGTATCTTTATATGTATAATACTCGTGGATTCAAAGACACCGTGCAAGTGTATGCGCTGCCCTACTTTGCTGCCCTGTCGAATCATAATAGGTGATCACAGCTAACTAAAGGTTCCGTCATCCCTCAACATCTCTAGCGCGCTCTCCAAGTCAGCACCTAGATCGTGGTGATGAACAAAATCCCACTGTCTCGACAGTTGGACACGGAGATTCTGTATTACAGTGCCGTTGTCACCTTTGCGGAGTGACTCGTAAAGCTCCCCGGCCATGGCGCTCCTTTCCAGAACCATATTAGCACGTGGTCGCCGTACTCTGTCATAAACGCGCAGTACATCCTATAGAAGCAACAGCCAAATAAGAGGGCGCGAGATGACCCCAGCGGAGATAAGCCCGTACCTGGAGGTTCGCCAACACAGTCTGCGGATGAGTAAGTAGTTTGCAGAGCACAAGGGTGTCCTCAAGTCCTTGACCAGCGCCGGCACCCAAGTGGGGACACATTCCATGCGCTGCATCGCCCACGAGAGCAATATGCCCCCTTACAAAGCTGCTGAGTGGCGGGTCGACGGCATGAATCGACCATTTGCTCGGGTGCCTGATCAGGGATAAAAGGTTTTGCACTTCCGCACCACTGTCTCCATGCGCGTCCAAAATTTCCTGCTCCGCGACTGGCGTCACCCACTTGTGTGTAGGTACTTCGACAAAACCTTCTAGGATGGAACGATCGGTACAGAACACGACGACATTGATCTTTGACGTGTTCGTCAGTACTGACAGACAGAATGGCACTTTCTCGAGCTGCTCACTATCTTTCCATCTTTGATCGGAAACGTGATGATGTGCTACGATTGGCAGAAAAATCAGAATCAGCTCATGGCAGTTCAATCTTCAGACTGCGGACGAGGTCCGTTTACCTTGTCTACGCCAGCGAAGCAATGAGGCCGCTCGGTTAGTTTCATCGTGACCCCGGCTCGTTTGACGTCCTCCCAAAGAAGAAGTGAGCGGTATGCCACTGTCCGTGTGAAGACGACACGTTTCTTGCTCTCTGGATCGCCTGAAACAGCCTGACGGACCGTGCTTCTGATGCCGTCCGCACCAAGAACGACGTCGGCCTCGAATGTGGTGCCGTCTTTAAAGTGAATGACTTGTCTAGAACTGTTGCGAGATATTGATGTACATCGCTTGTTGAAATGAGTGATAGCAGCAGTGTCGATGAGTTCTACAAGAGCGCGCAAGAATGCAGCCCTACCATGCGGTGCGTGTAATAAATGCGAGTGTAGAGGGTGGTGAGACACAAACCGGTGTATGCCTAACCCCACATCTTCCGGGAGGGCTTCGTACTGCGGTCAAACTGGTGAACAGGCAAGACATACACGACAATGGGTAGGAACCGACATCAAGAATATGTTCGTGACCAGGCAATCCAGAGACAAAGCGGAAGGCTCTCTGGTCAGGGTTTTTTTGATCTGCATGCGTCATGATAGCCTCTGTTAGGCCCATCTCATCCAGGGCGCGTAGCGCGTTCGGACCTGTATAACAGATAGGTTCCCTAGTCAGGAGTCTCGGTTAAGCTAGTGATCATTGACTCACCCAAGCCTACTCCAGCACCTACTTCGCCAAACCTTGGCTAAAGGAAAGTAAGATCAGATCCAAGTATCGGTCATGCACCTTACTGCAGATTCGAACAAGTCGACCTTGATCCCAACGCGACTGAGATATACAGCACAAGCTAACCCGCACATACCTCCCCCAATGATCGCAACACGGAAGGAGGGCACTAAACGACGCTTTGTGGTTTCTTAGTACTCGACTGATGAGAATGGTTGTTGTCCGCTGGAACGAAGAAGACCTGTGCTATGGGCATATTTATCCTGAATACTCTTGTAGGGGCAACCAGACTCGGCTCCCGGATCGGTCGGGTCTGGTGCCTTGCCACAATGTAAGGTACGAATAAAAAATAATGCAGATTTCCCGCCAGAAACAAGAATAGGTTCTATTGGGGAATGGGAAGGAAAGGTCGACAGCTGAGTTGGAGATCAAAGAGAAAAGAAGATAAGCTTCGTAAGTAAGAACCTAAAACCACTCTCACCTTCAATCAGAGGTGATCGCAAGGAGGACTTGTCAAGTGATCTGCAAACACAATTGCGCACCCCTTCTGCGTGACGCGGTCCAAGGCGGGTGAAAAGCGTGAATCCTTGATAATCTGTTGCCAATTCCCGTACAGAACAATGCGTTTAAGAGCGGGAAGGAAGCGACTGAATAGGAAGTCGAAATGGCGGTTGAGATGCCTCCAATTATTGTCCAGAATGGCACACGGGAAAGCGTGTATTCCTACACACTGGATGGAGGATTGCTCAACTAGCAATGTCTCGGTAGGCGGTGCAGTGAAGTTGATAAAGTAATTGAAGACTTTTACCCCCGCACAGCCCCGAAGGAATGGCGAGATTTGGTCTGTCAAGTGGAAAGCAATGTTTCGTCCAAATTCGACCGTGCAGAGTTGGCTGCCGAAATGAAGCCATAGCTCTTCCAATCCACCATTGTCCGCCGGAAAGTCGGCGACGACGTGGACGAGAGAAGGGAGCTCCCATCGCCTGATTTGCCACACGAACAAGGCATTTACCCGCTTCAAGCGGAGTGTTGTCAGTGCTGGCAATCGTATTTGGGAATCCAAGTGCATGGAGTTCATCCAAAACTCGCCGCCGAGGGCGAGGAATTGCAAGGAAGGGGCATTGCGAAGGACATCCGTCAAGGAATTGATGCCGCCTGAACGTGCAGCATTGTTATAGTGCCACCACTCTAGTCGCGTGAGGGAGGACAACGACACGATCTCTGCGGGGAATTCGTATCGCACAGAATAAGGGGGTGCTTCAAAAAAGTAGGGCCGGACCAGAGTTTTGAGAGAAGGGCAACTGCTGAGAATTTCGACGATGTCGTGGGTGTCGCCAGGCTCTTCTGTCGCAGTCTGGGCGTAAGGGAGTTCGAGGCGGTGGACGAATCTCCCAAGGGAATGTCCCTGGAACGCCTCGTCATCTATGTGATGGTGGTCTGCCAAGACTACCTTGAGGTTGGCCGAGTTAGAGCTAATCCGCACGTCTTCGTAAAGAAGAAAGGTGGCAAGGGCCCGCCAGAGACGGCACACCCGGACGAGAGAGCGCTTCGTCTTTAGTGGCTCATTAAACGTCTCTGAGAATGCACGAAACGGCTCGTAGTATGGGGCGGGATAACCATCTGGAGGGTATGTTGCCCAACGAAAAACAGTGATCCAAAGCTCGGACGGTAACTGGCTGGACATGCGGGAATCACGATGAAACGGAGTAGATGAGCATCTAATCTATCACTACATAAGTGATCACACGTTATTATTCAGGCACGATATGGATCGATTCATATGTATGAGAAGAATGTGTGAAAGCAAAAGCATGCGGGGCCATGTGGTATCATCTTGTCGAGAAACAGATAAATAGGACGTGTAGGAACGAGGAAAATGGATAATATAGTGGGTGACAACAACACCAAGAGGAAGTAGCTCGGTAGTCTCAGGGCCATTAAAAGAACGTCAAGTTCGTAGAGCGCATGACAGGTGTCCATGAAAGGTAGATGGTAGAGAGATAGAGAGAGCATCCATTCATTATATGATCTGGAGATAATTCGATGGGGCGACTAGAGGGAGAGTGAACAAACGGGAGTAGGGTGAAGGAGACACGACTTACTGCCGACCATTCCGTCTGTCTTTCTTGCTTGCCACCACTTGCCTTGCTTGTCGAGGATGTCAAGAATCTCGCCCTTGATGAAGGAAATTTCGTTGGGGTCGTCAGGGGAAGCGGTGTCTATAAATGCGTGTGAGAATCACGGTGAAGAGTGAAGGAGGACTACGTACATGCGTAGAGAGCCTTTGCCTTGTACGTGTAAGATTCCTGTTCTGGGACAGCCTCGGGGGAGGGGCTGGAAGCACTGAGTGTGGTGCCTGCACCGACGCCGGCAGCCCCTGAACCGATAAGGGGAGAGGTTGGGCTGATGTTCTGATCAGGATTGGTGAGTTGACCAGGTGGTGGGATTGGAGTGCTGTGAGCGCTGCCAGGGGGGGGAGGCGCGGGGCCAAGACTACGAGGAGCGCCGTCGATGCTACCACCACCGACGAAGCTATTCTGGCTCCTTACGGCAGCGGGACCAATTGTAGGGGGCATTTTGGCGGCAGGGTCATAAGGGACATCCTGTGAGCCGATGCCCGCGCCGGAAGAGTAATTGGCTGCGTAGCCGTTTGAGGCCATGTTGTGAACGGAAGGGCCGCGGGTTCTGCGACGACGGGAGGGAGGTGAGAGACCGCCTGTTCCAAGAGAGTTGAAGAGGTGGAGTGCGAGAGAGTCTTCCTCTGAGGTGAAGTAGAGGACCCAGAGGATGTCGACGATTGCGAGGATGAGCCAGCCTGCGGCCATTGCGTCGAGTGCGGCGCGACCGGAGAAGATGCTCTCGTTTACGCTGAGTACTGCGAATACGATTGCGATTGCGCCAAAGGTAGATATTTGGAAACGATGCATCGCTATGGAGTCGGTTGCGAGGGTGTGGACGATGCCGAGGATGAGGAAGAGCTGGAGGAAGATGGCGAACCAGGGGTAGCCGACATTTCCGTCTGTGAGAAGGGGAATGTGAGGGAGAGGGAGAGAGGAGAGAGAGAGGAAGACCATACTCTGTGCTGTTGCGATAGCTTGTGATATGAAGGCAATGAACCAAGCGAGCTGTTGTAGTGGGGTGAGCTGGATCGGGTGGAGGGTAAGGAGTAGATGGACGTACGACGGATAGTACGGTTGTGAATAGGAATAGATAGTGAGTGAGGATGGGTGTAAAGTCGAGACCTTCGTTTCCTCTGGGAGGCATCTTGGTCAAGTCGTGGCGCGCGGGTCAAAAAAAAATTCGAGCGAGTTCA
>QFEM01005499.1:0-27449 GCA_003316205.1 Boletus bicolor
GGATGCCAGAGTTTGGCTCCAGGTGCTCGAACAGAGGGTCATCAGGAGGCGGTTTGTGATCCGCAGGTCCCATTTGGAGGTCCTCCACTACCACGAGGTTTTCATCTCTTTGAGGTGCGGTTGCCAGTGTGGTTGATGAGGTCGACGCAATAGGTGCCTCGAAGCCACGTTCTTGCAACGCGTGCGATTGCGCGTAAGGTTCGGGTACCTTCGGCTTGGGTTTCTCGGCGAGGTCTGACGATCGCACAACGAAGATTGGCTCGGAGCGACTAGTGGATCCAGGACGCAGAGCGGCAAGCTTATTAAGTACATTAGAAGGTGCTGGTTTCGCGTGGTGAGGGACTGCAGCAGGTTTACCAACCGAGCGCGCGCTCTTGTGGGCCCGCGGACGCTCCGACGTGGACGAACAGCCTACCGCATGTGGTTTACGTCCCTGACCGGCAGCGTGTTCGGTCCTCCTTTTCTTCCCTGTAATCGTGAGTTGATTAATGACGAACAAGAAACCGTCGAGCTCACTCGGGGAGGGAGTGGCGGGAGCTAGGAGGGTCGCGTCTGGCTTCTTTCGCTTTGGTGATTGCAGACGTGAATCGTCATCTGGGATATCTGTGAGCTGGGCTTTCAAGCGCTCGATCTGGTTTCTGAGCTCGTGTTGTTTCTGTCGCTCTGTGTGTAGTCTGTTGGTGGACGACTGCATGGTTTCTGCCTCGCGGTGAACGCGTTCGACGCCGCGGTGAGGACGCGCGACACAAACCTTCCCACGGCCCGCAAAGACGTCCACCTCGGCATCATTTCGCTCCATATTCCACAGCATCCATCCAAGGGCCAAGAAATGTTCCAGTCACCAAACGGGGGACAATTGGTGGATGGTTGTTTAATATTCGAACCAGCCATATATTTTTATAATAGCCTGACACAGTTGTACAAGTTGAACGGGTGACCCTTTTCTCGGAATGTACCGCACAATGCTTCGCGCCTCCAATCCTACGCTGTGCCACAATTAGTATATATAACCCCTCCCCCCGCTTCTTTCTCTTCTCCCTTCCTGATCAAACGCACGTCGTCCGCTATCGCATCCGATTATTTGTTCTCTGTTCCCAAGGAGATCTATTTCATCATGCCCAAGGACGCGCAGTTACCCACACCCATGTCTGCACAGAAATTCGCAATCGATATTGCTTACCGCTTGTCTTCACTGCGGAATTTCCTAGAGGCGTCGGAGGACCTCTGTCGCTACAGCGAGCGGCTGACCGACGCCGACATTCAACACCACGGTAGAAAGGTAGCCCATCTGCAGTCACATGTCCTTCATATATTTTCTAACCATCCGCGTTTATAGTTGCTTGCAGTGATGGAGGTATATATATATTTATACCGCTATTCGGGTGCTCGTGCCCTAACTCGATATCATAGGTGGCGCGAACAACGCTCAACCGAGCGGGCGTGAAACTTCACCTCTTCACCTCATGTCCACCTAAATTCCAACCATACAAGTCAGCTTATTTTAAAATACTCGTTTTGATTATCCGCCAGAACCAGGACCAATTTCCCACCGAACTTCAGGGTAGGATAATTTCCGAACAATATCCAAGCATGTGAATTTATTTGGATTTCCTAGGACGAGTAGATAGATTACTCTTGCCACTGACCACTCAACTGGTTATCTGGCGCAATCACGATCCTTATGCACAGCTTGGCATAGCCGACCTCATGAAGAATCTCAACAGTCGATCGCGGCCACAAAGGAACCCACAGCTTGAACGACCATCCAGTATAGCCGTGCCGCTCCGCGTGCCACCGTGGCCCTTGAACAACATCGCAGCATCCATGCCACGTAAGACTCATTTGCGCTCATTATGTGTATGTAATCCTAATAGGGTCGTTTCAGCCCCTGATGCTTTCCCCCCTAAAGTGACGGAAGACAAGCAGGGGAAGAGATCCTTGCTGGATTTGGTCGTGCGTCGTTCTAGACCTGTGCACAAGCAACACCCTCCACGGCCGGAACTCGAGACCCAGCCTTCTCCGGCTGAAGACGACGAGTCCACCGCGCCACGACCGTTCCCTCGCGCGCGCCGGCATTTCGGAATTTTCTGCACAGGAAATAAGCGACAGTCACAGCCGTTGCGTAGGTGAAGGACTCTGAATTCCACATCAGGCAGTGTCCTATTTCCCAATATCTATCATATCTTTCCATGATTTGTGTTCCTCTGGATTATATAGGGTGTGTGTACTATCAATCGCAGTGTTCTAGAATTAGTTTCGAATGTATTACTCTATGCGGGCCTGGATACATGGAATTGGTGCAACCACCTGATGCTTCCGAATCGCCTTCGCTTCAAGATATACGACTACTCCGAGTCAACAAAAAGACCACCTTCCTTACTGGCCAATCCATATTTTCCGTCTCCTGGATTACGCATCTGCAACCCCCTGAATTTTTACAAACATCGGAGTCCTTTGTTCGAGCTGCCCGTCGATGCTTCCCCGTTCTGGCGAATTCTGATCAGGTCACTGAGGGACATGTCAAGCTTGCGTAACCTGTTCTCGAACAGGCACGGGCTCCCTGTAGCGGAGTTCGGGACGAATCAGGAGCATATCCCCGTTACAGCTGAACAAGAAGGCGCTGTGACAATGAGAACATCAGGCAAATATGCTCTAACGCGGTGGCGGGTGCCATTGAAGTTCTTACCTTGGGGATCCGATTTCGAATATAACTTGCGTGCAGTAAATTAAATAAACCACTGTGCTTACCTGACCCGGGTTCCCTGTCGTTGGTGACGGCGAGATGTAGCCGCCAGTTTGTCCTGGATATTTGCGTCTGCTACATTGCCGTTGAATGAAACGTTTGCAAGCGAGCTACGTCCAGAACTTGTGGATCTGGACCGAGACGAATATGCGTCCTCACCGTCGCCCAGCATTTTAAAAAAAAACAACTTTCAAAGTCTCAAATCAAGTTGACGCAAGTAGGAGTAAATGACGTCTCAGAGAACTGAGTTCCCGAGGGCCCGAGCTGTTTGGAGCAGCCACGGCAAGGCCTCATGCATGATACAGTTCGGAGTCTTCGGACGAGACCGTGTCAACACGATTCATTTGCCTATGGTCTCTCACTGATGCTCACCAATGTACCACCGTGGATCCACAAACGCTTGACGGGCCGCGGGAGAAGTCGAGCCTTACACCAAAGATACTACGACAAACGGCATTGGAGGGTATTGCATTATTTACTTAAATAAAGCAAGGACCTGCACAACACCTCGCATGCAATACCCACAATGGCGCACTGGAGGCAACATTAAGACCGAGGTCTAAGCAAAGGAACAATACACAACGGGTTGATATACATAACTTGAAAAGGGCCTACACAAAAGCGGGCGATGTTTGATACCCGTATTACGTGATATGTGACCCCTCCTTTGGTATGGGGGTCTTGTTTTGATCAGGTCACTTGTATCACCTATCACCGATCGCGAAACTCGGTAGACTTGCACTCAGACCACCATGTCGGACGAAGAAACACTCCAAAAACGCCACGATGAATCCGACTCGGAAGATTCCGACGACGACGTCGAGGACGTACCCAAGATTGACGTCGATCCATCCACCCTCACACCCTTGTCCCCCGAGGTCATCTCGAAACAGGTACGTACCACTCTTGTTTCCGTCCGAAAAAAGGTGGCTTGAACAGCGTGCGCGCGATCACAGGCAACGATCAACTTGGGTAGGCGGACTAAGCGCGTATTCGGATGACGAAGTTGACCAGTGGTCTGCAGGTACGATCGGACATGTCGCACACGGTAAATCGACGGTCGTAAAAGCCATCTCGGGAGTCATGACTGTCCGATTCAAAAACGAGCTCGTACGGAACATCACGATCAAGCTTGGTTATGCCAACGCCAAGGTTCGTCACCCTTTTTTTTCTCTACTTCTTCTTCTGAGACTGCGCGTTCGTTCCTTGTTCCCTGGGTCGCTGACTTCTTCACTTCGACCCTGTTAGATCTATAAATGCGAAAATGATGCATGTCCACGACCAGGTTGCTATCGATCATATCGCTCCGACAAAGAGGACAACCCTCCTTGCGAACGACCCGGTTGTGGCCACCGCATGAAACTCATTCGACACGTGTCCTTCGTTGACTGTCCAGGACACGACATTCTCATGGCTACCATGCTTAACGGCGCTGCCGTCATGGATGCCGCACTGTTACTGATAGCCGGCAACGAAACCTGCCCTCAGCCTCAAACATCAGAGCACCTCGCCGCTGTCGAAATCATGAAACTAGAGAACATCATCATTCTCCAAAACAAGGTCGACTTGATCAAGGAGACACAGGCATTGGAGCATCAGAAAAGTATCGCTGCGTTCGTCAAAGGCATGTCGATCTATCCCCATGGGACGTCCTTTAGGTGACTGATGGATCGCTTTCACTAGGCACGGTAGCAGAGTCGTCACCCATCGTGCCTATATCTGCCCAGTTGAAATACAACATCGACGCCGTCAACGAATATATCGTCAAACGCATCCCCATTCCGCACCGGGATTTTACATCTGATCCGCGCCTCATCGTCATCCGTTCATTCGACGTCAACAAACCCGGAGCCGAAGTCGACGAGCTAAAAGGAGGTGTTGCAGGTGGATCTATCCTCACCGGCGTCCTCCACCTCGGCCAAGAAGTCGAGATAAGACCAGGGATTGTGACCAAGGACAACGCAGGAAGAAACAGATGTAAACCGATCTTCAGCAAGATCGTCTCGTTACACGCTGAGAGCAATCACCTTTCGTTCGCCGTCCCCGGTGGGCTGATCGGTGTCGGAACCAAGATCGACCCGACGCTCTGTCGTGCAGATCGACTGGTGGGACAGGTATTAGGCGCCGTCGGGAAGCTTCCAAAGGTGTACACAGGTATGACTTTCTCTTCTTCTTCCCCGCTCCAATGCCAAACCCTCCCCACACCCCCTTCCAGAACTTGAAATCAGCCTCTTCTTACTTCGCCGACTCCTCGGTGTCAGGACGGAAGACAAGAAACAAACCAAGGTGTCCAAGCTGACCAAGAACGAGCTGCTACTGATCAACATCGGCTCAACCTCCACGGGCGGACGCGTCTTGAGCGTCAAAGGTGACCTTGCCAAGATCCAGCTAACTTCACCTGCGTGTACCGAGGTTGGCGAGAAGGTCGCACTGTCACGACGGATCGAGAAACATTGGCGGCTTGTAGGTGAGTTCCTGTTTTGTTTCGCCTTCTCTCTCTTGGATCGTTGATCCCGTCGGACAGGCTGGGGAAGCGTACAGCGGGGTACGGTATTAGAGCTGGATTGACGCGGGTGACGTTCCCTCGTCGACAACATGTCCATGTACAGCAACGACACCTGTTCCCGATCACGCATCCACGTTGTTGTACTACTATCCATCTTGCATGTAAAGGAATCTTGCATGTCCCTGCATAATGGTGACTCATCGACGGCTGCATCCCGATCGTGTAACAGTTTCGTCGTTGGCCTGTGTCCCGGAAACTGGAAATAGGATAGCTCCCTCAGGCTCCGTACCTTGACCATCACCCTCCGAATCACCAACACTCTCCGAGTCATCCCCAAACCCGCAGACCATATGGTCCAGCCTGAGCTCATCCTCATCATGTGTAGCAATGTACAGGCTTGGCAGTCGGATTCAGACATGAAGTAAAGTGCACCAAAGCGTCGTGGATGCGAGAGCTCTCTAGGGCACAAATACTTTTTTGACGTCGCCCGATTGTATTGATTATTGTTTTTTTTTTTCATCCAAGTGCTAAAAACAAAAACATGCAAAAATCGACGAGAACAACATCATGGAGCGCGTACTAACAAAACAAAAAACAACTTCACCCCCATCCTTATCACTGTATCACATGTGTGCCTGCGGGTCGATGAGATCGAGCTCTTGAATGTCCACACCCTCAAACGACCGGTTCTTCACCCTCCGGCTCTCCAACTCCTGTTTGGTAAGATAGAGATGGAAAAGGTGTAGACAATCCTTGGCCTAACGCGCGTCTGTCAGCACCAACGCTCTCTCTCTCTCTCACAGAAAAAAAAAAAAGACAACAGTGATAACTTACGATGGTGAACAACCCAAGCCCCAACGAGTTTCGCCACCTATCCCACAAACGTCAGTCCCTTTTGCAGAACGAAAAAAAAAATTCCAAGAGAGAGGCGCACCAAACGGGATCACACTCGGCCCAGGCGGACGTCCCCCGCCAAGCCACGCTCAATCCCAACACACCCGCTACCCCAAGCTTCTTCAACAACCCCATCTCCGCCAACGTCTTGCCCCCAAACACCCCACGCGGATCAAATATACCACTGAGGCCCGTCCCAAGCGGTGCACCTGCCCCGGTAGTTAGCCCCAGTGGCCCGAGGCGTCCCGCCGCCCGCAAGGGCGGGCGCACAGCGAGGAACTTGCGCAGCAGCGCCGAATGCTTGGATAATCGGAAGAGCAACGAGCCCATAATGGACGATATGCGAGGAATGATCAACGCCCCGCCGATCAACCGGCCAAGCGACGTGCCTGAGACGCGAATCGTGTTCTCGGCCGCAGCTGCCACATCCCCGGCGTCGTCGTTCGGATCGCCGCCGTTGGCACCATTCTCATTGTTGCCCTGCCTCGGACCACGGTTAGCACGCTGGCCTGGAAGGGCGCCTGGAGGGGCGGGTCCATCTTCCTCCTCGAGATGCGCATTCACTCGGATCCTCAAAAATGGCTCATCCTCGGCCACGACGCCCATCAGAGCCCGCTGCATATCGCGTTCTCCCCTCTGTCCATGACCATGCTCTCCGCCACCAGTCCCTGGCGTTGAATCGAGCACCCATTTTGCAAACTGTGAGAACAGTCGTTTGTAGCCCTCCTGGACGATCGGAAAAATGAACATGCCCAGAAGAAAAGGGGGTGGTGGCCAATGCGGGAGGAGAGGGAACAAGCCTTTATTGGGCTGTCCGGTCGGTGAAGAGCTACCCTCACTTGACGTAGCCCCTAGCCCGCCCAAACCATCCCCCACCACTGGCGTACTCGTTGGCCATGCAAGCAATAACGGAATGAGCGGGGCGACGTTGGATCTGAGAGGGAGTCGAGAGAAGATCAGAGCGAGAGGGATCAGAGGGAGGTCGATGAAGCTATGCCAGGGCCAGTTGGACGGATCGTCCGTCAGGAGGATGTCAAACATTCTGATCGTGAGCGGCGTCAGCAGTGTGACCGCTAGAATAGAAATGGAAAAAGTAGCACTCACTCTGATCCGAGGAATTCACGGACGGCATACGCTCCATATGCAGTACTTATTGTATATAGCCCTGAACGAGAAACGTCCATATGAGCGATACCCCGAGATCGGACTGGACCACGTACCGGTGCCGAGGCTGATGACGATGACGGTCAAACTCCCCACGCTGACGACTCTCCCAACCAAGGACAACCCCTTGTTGCCCATATCCAACCAGCGGAGTAGCCATGGTTTCGAGCTCGTCAATTCGTAGGCGGTACCGCACTGGGGACATTTGAGAGCGTTGGGAGCGCGCGAACGGTTGGATTGGGAGGACTGGATCCAGCGAAGGAGACACGATTCGTGAGCTATGAGCGTGCAGGTGCATGGATGCGTCCATGCGCGAGGAGGTGTTCCTTGGGCTGGTAAATGGCGTTAGTGAGTTGACATGGTCTAAGATAGCTCTCGAACGATGCACCTTCGTACCGCTCTTCCTCTCGGCAAATGTAGCAGAGCTTGACCTGGTCATCGAGTCGGTCAACGTTCGCTGTGCGCTGTACTCGCGAAGATCGCATACCTTGAGGTCATTAATGGTTGGTACTCGCCGTGAAGGCTGCATGATGGGCGTTGGTGGACAAGATGAAATATTACATACAATGAGTATTTTATGTAAATTAACCAAGCAGTGCTGTGGGCAGCCTCGCGTAATTGAACGATCTCATGGCATTCAGCGAAGGTATGTACTACACGAGATGGACACTCGTGTATAACAAAAACAAAACCCTCGAGACAAGAAGACGGAACCTTTCAAAGAAACAACTCTGAATACTAACCGACGACTTCCGTCAGCTGGGCCCGTTCAAGGCTCAATGATCATAAGGAGGGGTCTGAGCAGGAACCCTATCCCTGTCCCGATCATCGAGATCTTTTTTGACATCCTCCATAGGGGGGGTCCTCGCACCCCGGTCTCTATCGTCCCCCCTCTTCCTGTCAATAGGTGAAGGACTCCGCCTCCTGTCAGGGGACCTGCTGCGTCTCCTTCTGTCCCTCACGTCCCTGGTTTCACGATCTCTATCCGGGAAGTCCCTTTCCCTGTCGACGCCGTTGCTACGGGAATCGCGTTCGTCACGAGGGTCGGGACGACGACGAGGGCTACGGGAACGGTCGCGTCCGCCGCCAGAACGGTGGGGAGGGGGAGAACGCCTGTCATAGCGCCAGACTGAAGAGGGTGGATTTTTGGCCCACTGAAACGGGATGAACAAAGTGGATGGGATTTCATGGTAAAGGACTGACCTGGATGCCCAACCGCGAACCTTCAAAGTATCTTCCATGCCTTTGCAACGTCGTCCGGTAAGTAAGTGAGCGTGGATGGAGGAGGGGGGCTTACATGTCGTAGTAAGCGTCCTCGGCGTCCCGTTGACTGCGGAACTCGACGAATGCATAGCTACGAGACGCGAGATTGAGCGATTGTTCGAAGATGGTTTGTAAGATTCGAAAGAGCGACAAATCGGGACGAAATGATCAAACGCAATCCGTAGCCGAAGACACGTTTTCTCCGCGCAACTCGCAAGTATCGCGAACGGTGAGGCAGCGAACGACGACGACGAACCCGCGAGATAAGGATCGGTATCGACGAAGTCACATTCTCAAAGTCAGGTCTCGCTCGCGTTCGTATCGTATTGTGACGACGGAGGCACCGCGAGGCCTCATCCGTGGAGCGCACGCGCCGACTGGATAGGGCAAGGGGGTTGAAGTGAATTGTGGGAAACACTTACGGGTTAGAACTGGCGTGCGGGTTGCGCGGTGCTGGCACGTCGCACCGTACAAGAGGGCCGTAGCTGTGAGTAAGAACGACTTCATGAAAAATTCCGAGAAAAAAGTAGTAGGACTGAACATACCGCTCGAACTCGTAGGCGAGGTCGCGTGCACGCGTGGACGGATGGAAACCGCTAACGAAGAGAATGCGCGGCATTTCCGATCTTTTTTAATTTTTTTTCTCGAGCACTCCTGGTGTTCGTGCGCGTGGAGGATGTGGTTGAGAGCAAGGAACAACCGCGAAAACAGCGGAGCATGAATGCCGTCTTTGCTTGGCCGTGTTGTCGTTGTGGCGCTGAAACCCGTCCTCACCGTCCTCGACGTCGAGCACACCCTTCTCGCCGTCGTCCAACCGTCTGTGCGCGCCGCACACCACAGTGACGGGCACTGTATGTATCGCGTTCCACTATTGTCTGCCAACTGACACCACCACAGCTTATGCAGAGTCTTCCTCGTCGGGCACGTCTCCAGCTCGTTGCCATCCACAGTCGACGCATCTCGTCGCTGCTCACTGTCGCGCCACTCGAAAAGCGTACTCTAGGGTTCTCTAAAATTGCCCACAGGGTCACGAAGGAACCCACTTGGGAACTTGTTCCCCTCCTCCGTTATCCTGACCAGCATGCCCTACAAGATGTTCTCCAGCGCTGTGGGATATCATCCGACGAGTGGACACGGTGGTCTCCCATTGTGTACTCTCCCACCTTTGAACGCGCTCTCGACCTTCTGCAGCGAACCCATGCCGAGCATCCCTCGCACCATACGCCGTCCTGGGTCGTCCTCGCTCTCGCTTCGCACAAAATCAGATCCCCTAGCGATGCTCAATCAGCCTTGTATGATCTCGCTCTCCCTCTTACGTCCCTCCCACCTCATGGTCCACCTATCGACAAGTTCCACGCCCTCCCCTTGTTGATCCTCACAGCCCACTCCCTCGCCTATTTCTCACTCGTATCTCTGCTTCGTCCACTAACGTCACACCTCATCGGCCTTCCTCCGCACTCGCATAAATACGAATCATTTCACTTCAACACGCTCCTTCAGGCTATCTCCCTCTTTGACAGATCACGACTTGCTGCCGACGCTGCCGTTGACGTTTTGAAAGAGATGGAAAACAGAGGTTTGACCCTCTGGCCAAACACCGAAAGGGTACTAATCAGGGACAATTTCCGCTCGCCACAGTTGTTGGATTATTTTCGCCGCCGTGGCTCCTCCCTTCCCGGGCGAGCCGAGAACCAGGAAAAGTCGGAAGCATGGCTGAGAGCATATGCATCGTTGGGCAGGGTGCAATCAAGCGCGTATTACCTGCACACCATCAGGAAGCAATGTCTAGAAAATGGCGTCGCCCCGCCCTACACCACCGAGGACAGCCTGATTGATGGCGACGCCGGCAACGAACACGTTCAAGGAGCAGCTCACAAGGCCAATACCTACTATCTCCGTGCCATGCGAGATGACCGTCAGTCCGCTTTCCGATACTTCCACCATTTACTCAAGCTTGACCTCAGCAAGTCTCGCCAGTCTCCTCCTCTGCCTGCCTCCTACCCTGATGCAGCCAACAAGCTGAACATAGATATCTATGATTGGACCACAGCTCTGTATGCTGGCGCTCATGATCGCGCACTTTCTGCCGGCTCCTTACTTGAGCTTTTCAAGGCAACAAAAGAAGGAACCAATGCATACAGGCCGACTAGGGCCACTTATACCGTAGTCATACAAGGCTTGTTATGGAAGAATGCTCTGGAAGATGCACAGAAGCTATGGGACGAGTTCATCGGGGAGGTGGTCAGCGCACGGGAAAACGGTAACGAAGAAAATGAAATGAAGATAGATAGGAAGGCGCTCTGTGTGGGCATCGACGTACTCGTTCAGAGCGGACGTACCGAGGAGGCTCTGTATCTACTCGACGAAGCCGCCAAGAGGGACATGGAGGAAGTCACAGTCCCTCGCCCCGACTCGGCACCCGCGACCTCAGCCTCCCCAACACTAAACACATCTTCCGGATCCAAGCCTATCCGAACTTCAACCTCCCCCTACCTCAAAGTCCACCCGATTCATACACTCTTTACAGCTCTCCTTCGCATCCGCCGTCCAGATGCGATCTTCTATATCTGGACACACCTGACATCTTTGTATTTCGTCCCCCCCACCAACTTGATGCTTCGCATATTGCTCAAGGCAGCGATGCAGGCTTCGAAGATGGATGGAGAGAGCTTAAGGGGAGCTATGAGCTGGTACATCGCTGACAATAGACTATTCAAAAAGCAAGGTGGACCCATCTCCCCGACGATGACCCCATACAAGACCACGGAACTCTCAGAAAACCGAGACTGTGAGACCGGGAACGACGCATCTACTTCTCATCATAACCCCGAGACCACAGAGCTGACCAGCACAGAGACTGGAGCCAATGGTTCCCCCCCATCTCGTGAAACTCTCGCTACGGGTCTCCATACCCTCCTCCAAACGTCAACCCCCCCGTCCGTTGTAGGCATTTGGGCAAACCGTCGCTCGACAGAAGTCGCAAGATCCATATTCAGGGGAATGGTCTTTGGCAATTGGCCATCACTACGTGGTGCAGCCGGACATTTCGGAGGCGGGGTGACGAGTGCGCGGGCCAAGGGCGGCGAAAGCGTCTTTCAAGAATTAGCCAGGGTCTTCGCAGGCCGTCCGAATCACTTCCTTCCTCTTCATCCGGCGCGCCTCGGTACAGAGCGACCGACGATGGCCCGACCCGAAGTCGGCGACGAACGGATGGGACCTCCACTCCCGACGGTGATGCCCTCCGAGAGCACATTCGCTACGTATATCTCCCTCCTCGGGCTTTCGTCGCGCGCGGAAGAGATTCCGGAGGTGTTCGTGTGGATGCGGGCACTGGGCGTGGTGCCAAAGACGGAAACGCTCACGGTTGGGCTTGTGTTTTGGATGGAAGTTGGGTTGCGGGGGCCGGTGTTTGAGGATGGGTGGATGGGATGGGGACGCGAAGCGGGATCGGAGAGTCTGAGGACGATATTGAGGGATGCGGATGCGGCTAGGAACGGGCGCGTTCTAGACGGGGAGGTAAAGTCGACCGAACATGCAGATGCACCCCCGAGAACGGAGTATGGTGCGTTGCGCGCGTGGGTTCGCGAGTGGGTAGGCGAGAAGAAGGCACCGACGGAGGAAGACATTCACGCGGGCATCAAGAGGGTCAGGGAGATGAGGGACGGTCAGTTTGGGAAACGTGGTGGACATGTGGTCGTCAAAGCCACGAAGCAGAAGGAAGAAACACAGGATGAGGCAAGGGCGGTGGTGTGGTGATCCTTGCGATGCGGATAGTCACTTGAAGTAGATGATAATCCAAAATGCCAAGCCGATCGATCGAGCAAGCCTCGGATGAAATTGCTTCCGCGGTGAACAAAGCAGGAGTCTACTTTTGCCCACCAATGAAAGCCACTGCGCCACTCCCATTATGCATTGGCAACCGCGTGTTTGGGGATCCCTATCTCCACAGCGCGCTCGATCACACATCCATCGTTCCCTGTGCGACGTCTCCGAGAAGGGGTCAATCCTGACGCAGATTCAGTCAAGCAAGCACTCTAGGGCTTCCTGAGCACCCTGCGATATCGAGTATCTCCACAGGCTTCCACTTGGAGCCACACACTCCAGCGTCTCTCCTAGCTCGTTACCCCCGAAAACCAACCCACTAGCGATGGATCTCTTCGCTTACATCGACCGCACCGAACCCGGTTCCCCATCCTCGGCGACACCTACCTCGGTAACCCCCTTCGAAAATCCCTCCCGGTCGTTCTCCCAACGCAAAGAACTCGGACGGGCCGTCTACAAAGAGGTCTGGGACGAATTCTACGACTGGGAACCCGGCTATTGCGCAGAGATCCTCGGGACCGTCACCCAGTCGATCCTCGCGTCCAAACGGGAAGTCGCTCGCGTCGCCAAGGCGATGCTGACGCGACTCCTCGACGACTCGCAGGCGAGGGCACCGGAAAAGATCAAGGACGGAACGGAGGTCGTGGTGATGTCCGTCACCAGCTTTACCTCTGGCGGACATCGCGCTGGCGTCCATAGGAGGTCGACGGACGTATCGATACCCGTCATCACCGTCGACGTGTACCCGCCTCACCCACCATATGAATCGTGCCCCCCGATATCCAGAAGCGTCCTCGTGGACGTAACTCACGAACATACCTTACCCTTTTTGCCATACGCGGATGACGACCGATTTCCAACTGAAGAATACCAAGCCAATTTTAACTACTTGGAGTGGGAAACCCCCTTTGATCCCGACGGTGAGTTCGTTTCCTTTCGCACCCGTGGCTACGAGTAAGAAGCTCTTGGGTGTGGTAGTGGAGATGATTCAGATAGAGACCGTCAGAAGACTACATTCCATGCATGAAATTGATACACAAGAAATCGACCGCATGTCCATGTTTAAGGAATTCCGTCACTTTCACAATACAGGGTTGCTATGGGAGCAGTCACAGAGGTTAGTCGTCGTACCTATGCTAGAATTGCTTTCAGAGTCACTCATGATGCTACGATCAGGGATGTGCTTCATTGGCCGGGTGCCTTCAGATTTCAGGAAAATCGAGAGGAACAGCTACCTGTTTACACACCTGATCCAGATGATCTAAGGCAAAGGTTGATGTCTAATCTGAGGGCTTTCTGTCCAAGCATAAACTGCCTACATTCAGTTTGTGAAACCCATGGTATGTTGGTAACATCATTTTTGGGTAATCCACATTCGAAAAATACTGTTGGAAAGGCCAGATGCATGTCAGCAGCTATATTCCCTCTCGGAAGCCTCAGATGACTGGACAGGATATGATATTGTCTGAAGGGGTTCCATGTGGTTCCAATTGTTTCAGGCATATACAAGATTTTGAGAGGTTTATGGTGAGTGCTATCACATGAAGGCTGACATGTAGTGATTCTTTTAACTGGAACAATAGGAAACCTTACCCCCTTCTCCTAGCAAGTCTCATCATGCAGGCTCCATGGATACATTAGAAACTATTCTTGGCATTGCACCAGATTTATTTCCTTGTCAATTGGCAATCATATGTCTTAAACCATGCAAACAGGTAAATTGTTCTTATCAACTTTGCAATTCTTATAGGCTGATGTGGTAATGATTTTTCTAGGTTTTTGTACAAAGATTACAGCTGTTCCCAGATCATACAATTCTTCCATTCACAGATGCTGAAAGCAGCCATCCACAACAAAGGAGGAGAGGCAAGAGAAAACCAAAATTTGGTGAGCCTATATCATCTCAATTACTGAATATGGCCTGAATGAAATACAGTTGACACAGGATCCATATTTAGTTGTGAAATGTGAGAGATGTTATTTGATCCTTCCATCAATAATTCCTGCAAGTTGATATATTTCCAGGCTGCCAGCTTGTGCTCATTCTGGCTCATGCACAAGTAACCATTGCCCTTGTTATGTCAAAAAACAGCACTGTTCATTGATGTGTAGATGTGGAGTGAAATGTGAGCATTCTTTTTAACTAAGGCTGCTATATATAGTACAATGAATATATGTATCCATTTAGGTGAGAGACAATGGCCAAGTTGCAATTGTGCCAATGGAAGATGTTTGTCAACCTGTCCTTGTGCAAAAAATGGAAGAGAATGTATCCCAGGTATATGTATCAGCTGTGATGCTGGGTAAGTGAGAAAATATATGACTACCCTGAATGCTGGCTGAGATGAATTGTAGAGGTAAGGAGAGATAGTCATAAAGGCAACTTATAGTGAAACATATTTATTGTTCAGGTTACACTGGCAGGCCATGTGACAACACCAGAATACAACGCTTAGCTAGCAAGGTATAGTAAATGGCCAACTTTGAATTAAATATACTCATTGTTTGGTAGTCAATTGAAATCAAATGTGGAACATATGGCTTGGGTGCTTTTGCATGTCAAACTATGGATACAAATGTATTCCTTGGCAGTAAGTACTGTGTGTGCTATGTTTTATATTTTGATAATAATATCTAATACTAGCTTATGTTGGCCACATACTAAACCATGAACTTGCTGATCCACTGATGTGCATTTCTATTTTGTTATTTCATATTTGATTTCTTAATATTCCCTTTTCACAGTGAACTCACCAAGTATACCTCACGGAACTATCTGTTTGATGTCTCACAACAGGACTCTGGGGATACTCACTTGCCAATACTTGATGCAGCTCATCTTGGTAATGCAACCAGATTTTTAAACCATATGGCTGATGGCAAAGACAATGTGGAAGGAAGAAGTAGGTCTTCAATATTTTTCCACAGTAGAGTGACTGACATGCATGTAAAAAGCTACAATAGTCAATGGAGAGCACCAAATTGGATTCTTCACAAGTGAGTGCTGATAAGCTATGGCTTGTATGGATGTCAGAATGTTTCCTAGAGAAAAAAGTCAAGGAAGGGGAGGAGCTGTTCCTGGACTATGGAGCTGGTTACTGGAAAGATTCAAAGTGATCATGTCAGTCTCAGCCTTATCATTAGGACAATTTTACTCAATGCCCACACCAAGTTCAGGATCACCACTATGAATGGAACCACAACGTAGCAATAACAGAGTCCCAATAAAATATTGCTCTAGATTGTGTACATGATAGATGTAAGCTATTGACAGCACAACAAACGAATACAAGACACTAGATGATGTTATGAGTGTTCATTAGACGGGTACTACAATTACTTCTGGGCGACCATGAAACGGATGCCTCCATCCGCATCTCCACTTGTTCGAGCCATATACCCTCCCCTTTGCGGTGCTTGCATTTCCACCAATGTGATCCATGACAAGACGCGATGTGATCACCATAGTTGGCTGCCTACGAAGAAACCATATACCTTCAACCATGTCTTTGGAGGAGGATGCAGTGGGGCATAGTGGATCGACTCCAAGAAGACAGTCTTGGATGATAATATCCGCCGGACGACGTGCCATGAACGCGGGAAATGGGGAACTGATGAGAGCGTGCAGACGAAGCGTATTCGTGAGGATTGGGAGGAGTGTTCTGTGGATGATCAAACCGCTGTGGAGTCATGAGATCCCGCGCCAAGGAGAACATCGAAACCACTCACCTACCGCCAGTTCCTACGAACCCGCCCCACATCTTCGTGGTTTCGGGAGAAGGAGTGTTGTGCCCTCGCTGAAGCTCCTGCACGACGCGCAGTACCCCCTGCCATCCCCACTCACCGCAGATGGGGAAATCGTCCTCGACGAGCATGATCCATTCGGCGCTCGTGTTACCTCTTTCGACGATCCATCTGAAAGCCTCTGTGAGGTGGAGATATTGACCTTCATACGCGTCGGGATGTGTATCCTGATCCGCGTAAAACGTGACAGGTGCATCTTTGAAATGCCGTTGGGCATTCATGAAGGAGGGATGTATAGATGGACTCGCATGCGTGAAGACGGAGAGCGCCGTGGAAGAGGACACGTATGGCAGGTACGAAGCGATCGTCTGGGAGAGAATCGAGTTTTGGTCGGGAGAGGAAGGGACATCGTTAGGTCTGGGATACGACAGGAGGATGATTTCAAGGAACGGCGCGCCGTCTTTTGATGGGGATGGCATCTGGGAGGCGGGTGGGCTTGTCAGAAACGTGGATATGATGCTTGGTAGTGGATTGAGAATGAGGAGCAAGAGGGCAATCTGGAAACGTTTTGGGGGGAACCCATGGTGTGAATCTGGGCCAGGAGGGGAGTAGATGTCAGGTGGATAATAGGTAGCGAAGACTGCGCGGCAGGAAACAGCGAGCATAGCGAGCCCGATGGCGATACCGTACGTCCATGGAGCGTTGTCCAGTCCAGCAAGAAGCGTACATACGACCAACAGGACGAGTGACTCGGTGGCCTCCCATCTATACCCTCTGAGATGCGCGAGTAACGCACTGAGATCTGGACGCACTCCGGAGGCAATCAGATAGGCCACGAGAGGAGGTCCGCATCCACCACTCGATTCGTAAAGTGCCCAGTGGCTGAACAAGTGTGGGTAGGTCCAGCCTACGCTACGGGACAACAGGAAACCGACCAGAGTCCGAGACAGCGCGATAGCGATCCAAAAGAGATAACAAGGGAGCGTGGAGTCTCCCGGGAGATGGAAAACTAGGGCTGATTGGAGTAGACGCGCGAGGACACGATACATGCTACTTGGGGACGTCCATGGCGCGAGCAGCAGCGGGACAAGGTCCCTCGAATAAATTACTTGCGGCGGCGCGAACTCGGGGAGCTGGAAAAGCGGGCTGGCAAACGGAAGGAAGAGAGGAAGGAGTATGCTCCCCGCGAAGACGGCACTGGTGATCGATGTTTCTCTGCGCTGGCTGACCCAAGACATTCTCCGGGTCCTCCCATGACTTTGTGACATACGGTGAGAAACGCAAACAATCTCTCGAGGACTTTTTCCACGACTCTAACCCACTGCGTAATATCGCGGCGGTGCTCCAGGGACCCTCAGTCTACTGTACATACAACGCAGACGAGGGCATACACGACAACCAGCATATCAACAGACCTTGTTTGCTCGCAGACAACAGGTGATACGACCAAACGCCGGCGTCGGGAGGGCAACCAATGGAATAAGTACGGGGAGGAGTGCTATTATGGTCCGTCCGCAGTATTCAATCAAATTATATTTATGCTCTTCGAAAGCGAGTGGTTGTTCCGTCAGTTCACCTACCTATTTGTATAGAGGCGGGTGGTAGATGTTTCTGCGGAAAGGATTACAGGGATTTCTACCCTCCAGCTTAGGGAGAAATGATTTGATACGGATGTCCAATTCATCACGCCTGGTCGTCGCTATCCTTCCCATGTGACAGAACGCTGATACATACCAGAGGAAGGTTTGATGGTGCATTGCGGCACTCAGTGTCGCCTCAGCGCTTTCCGACTTCTGACACCCTACAGAGATTGCACAAAATATAGGCAGTCCCTCCTTGATAACCTATAGTCATCGAGGGGAATTCTCTCGAACCTCGATTCTTCTATTCGCTGGCGCCGCGTCCATCAGAGTCCCGGTCAGGCAACGATTGTCAACATGAAAGGGATGGAAGAAGGAGAAGCAGAGAGTATCAGCGCGGTACCGCAAAGCGGCTGGTAAACGAAAATCTCCGCCTGAAACTTGCAAACATGAACTGGTAAGTCTACTCTCCTCAGAAGATACTATGATGACAGGTGATGCGTGCACGTTAACCCTCCTCATCAAGTTCTTCGATCAATACTTGAGGTCTCACTTATTGGATGGTTACAGGAGAGCCATGGTCAATTTCGAGCTTGAGATGTGAGGACGCGGAGCAAGGTCGTACCACGTAATAGCTTCATCAGCTGCAAGCACTCTGATGGACGATTCTCTGGTGTCTCAAGCGGTCAAGAACGGAGCGAGCGCGAAAATTGCGCCTCCCTATCTATGTTCTTAATGAGTCGACCTTGATATATTATAAAGCAGCACGTATGCACAGTTCTGTGCATCCATATGGAATTCGGTTGCGTTATACTGCTGACATGTTTAGTGGAGACGATGAGGTGTACACACGGCATTAGGGGACGCTGACAAACCTGCATTACACCTCGAGCTTAAATCGGGACCACCAGATATCTAATGTACCCTACTACAGGGTCCAGATCTTTTGATCAAGATTATTGATTCAGCGCTTGGCCTGCCCAATTCAGGTCAGGATTGGTGAGCATTCTTACTTCCAATATGCGGGAGCACCGCCATATGCAGGGGTCGATAGGTCGATCGGTCGACCAATCGACCCCTGCGCATGGCGGTGCTCCCGGCGAGCCAACCCCTGCGCATGACCAATCTGCCGATCGATATTGCAACCGCGACTGAGGGGTCACATGCCTCAATGCTTTGTGTGAGAAGCGGTGCGGTTTTCGTGGACACGACTTGGCAGCTGATGTCACTGGGCAGCAGGCTCAGCGAGGATGGGTGCAGTCATATCTCACAAACTATTAATACGGAGAGGCATGATTTCTGGGACACCACTAGCAGTAACCATGTCGTCCAACAGTACAACGCAACAGAAGCTTGACGAACTCTTCCCTGTTCCATCACTTCCTCCTTCGCAACTCTCCCCACAGAGACTGCCGGGGGCGAACCTGGAGTCACTCGTTGCTCTCCGGGACGTCCTCAAAGACAATCACCAACGCTATCACATTTTCTTCAACCATACCCGTTTCCACAAGTACGTGTGTCTGTATTCTCCGTCGAACACGAGAAGTAACGTTGATCTATGATTAGCCACATCACGCATCGCGCACTCGCGATCTATGCTTTAGGTGGATCTGCAGCGATCATCAGAGATTACTACGAGCGTGATGGTGACATTCAGCGCCCTGCATTCGAGTCTCCTGAACCCATTACTGAAGAGAATTTTATCGACCACTTGGGGGATGAAAAGTGAGCTGTTGTACACCTACATCAGATCACTTCATTTCACACACGGAAAAGTTTCTACCAAGGCTATGTCTCCTTCTTTTCCAAGCAAATCTCTGAAAAGGGTGCTGCAAGCACTCTTGAAGAGTTTGTCTTTTCTGAAAAATACAACTTCCAGAAGGGAAGAAATGCGAATGCCCAACCCGAAATGTCGGTCCGTTTGTTTGAGGGTCTCGTGCACCCGTTGATCCACGTTGGATACGGAGTCGAGTTTGGTTTGAAGGGGATGCTTGCCGAAGGTACGTGATATGAAATACAGCACAGGGATGAGCACCCTAAGTCAAGCTTCCAAGGCCTCGCGCTAGCGGTAGCTCACGATGTGCGTGTCCCGGGATCCCTTCCCCCTTCCCTTTTTGCTCCCAGTTCGACGGATAGTATGCGCCACATCGCAACTCGCCTTTCGTCTCTTACATTGGATGCCCCGGCAGCCACCAGTACTCCTATTGTTTCCGAGACCGGCGGTGTACACGCATTCGACATCGTGGCACGCATGCTGAAGGACGACAGATTGAATATCAAGCCATCCACAGACCCCATCAACCAAATCGTAGAAATGCTCATCAAGTATTCCCCTACGGTCAGGGAACACGCCGAACAATGGACCGTCGACCTGAACCAGCCGGGTGAAGTCGAACGTAAGATGGAGGAGCTCGTTTGGCTAAGCTCCTTGGTTTACGGGGTCGGGGGATTGACGCCAAATGGCCACCAATGCGACTTCTTCCTGTGCGTAACATTTCGTTTAGCATGTGACGATAGTGAACTGATTCATATGTTGGGTAGGATGCACATGGTAACTTCGAGCCTGTTTCTCCCTTCGCTGATTGCGTACCTCTCTCAACGATCCCAAGTCATCCTCCTGCGTGGCTACCTTTTCACAGTTCTCAGATGGTGGGTTATCCGCGGTCGACCAGTCTTGAACATCAAGTCTTTCATGACAACCACGTCGGTAGAACCCTCGGTCCCCACTAGCCCCACACTAAAAATACCCCTCACCACGGAAACGACGCCAACCCCGAATCCATTCCTGCCAATCTTGCAATCCGCAATCACTCATCCGAATGATCACCTCGTCAAAATTCAACGCACGTTTGCTCACTTTGACACCCTTTATGGCACGCGTCCCGCGGGCTACTTCAAGGGCACCGAGTTGGAAGACGCTGATTTGCTGGATGGATCTCTGTTCCTGAGGGCTGCCTTGTCGACTGCGGATTACGTCGGATGGGTGCGCGAGGGCAAGGAGCCACAGCGGTTCAGTGTAGAAGGATTTCATGCGTAAGCCGTGACTTGGAACGTGCATATCGTTGGATACCGGATGTTGAAACGTTCATGGTTGAAGTGTACGATATGTGCTCTCGTTCAGTCCCCCCCCCGTTCAGTCATTTTATGTAAAATATTCGTTGTAATTTATCTGGTCGCCATCCAATTATGACCATTCGTTTCAAATTATATCGTCTTGAAAGTGCATGAACACGCGGTCTGTTGGAAGGTATATATTTCCTATGGTAGTTCACGCGTACCCAGTGCGGCGCGGATCTTGAGGATGGAGATAACTCAGCTGCCGGGCCAGCGTTTCAAATGACAGATCGGTGAGGCCCGGGGTTCTCTGTTCGCCCATTTCTTCGTTTGGAAACCAGGAACATAGTGTTCGGAAATCAGATCTGAGGATACTGTAATGGGCAAGATCACATCTCACAGGTCATAAACGCCGAGAGGCACATATGATTTCTGGGACATCCAAACCGGTGGGGTATCGCACCGAAATATAGGTGAATGATTCTGCCAAATTCGCGTAAACACTACGTTGATTAGCCTAACAAACAGTATCGTGAAGGTTTCTGATAATTGAATGAAGTGAATTTTCATCGTCATTACGTCTGATAGTTGGGCAGGTTCGAGCGTCAAGCTGAAGGGTAACTCGGATGCTGGATCGACCACGGAGCGACGGCTGCCTCTATTTGAAGGATTTGATGATTGTGGGTGGGGGAAAATGTAACGATGCTCAGCGCTAGGTACCGTTTTCATCAGACTGATCAAGGCGTTCATGTGGGTCTGTTTTCGATGGTAAGTATTTCCCAAGCAGATGCATGCGTTGTTAGCCAAGGTCCAGTGTGTGTCGAAAGGCAAGCCTTGACCGGTGAGTTTGGTTAGTACGGTATCAAAAGTTGCAAAAGAGATGCGAACTTTCTGATTCCGAGCCAGAGTGGGCGACCAGACAGTCCGGTCACCAGATTATGGCCGACCAGCAAAGCAGATATCGGCATTATTTATGAATGAATGACTCACCAGCGAGATAACACAGAAGGATGTTTATAAGGCACATCAAATAATCCTTGATGGTGAGCTGAGTACGCCACAGGCACGCGGCACAAAGCATCGCTCTTATCCTGAGCTTGGAAATATCGGCTGAGGGGTCCTCAAGTTTCAACATACATAACACAAGGCGAAGAAAGCTAAGACTCACCGAGAAATACAATTGAAGGAATACGCAGGAAGACTCGACGAAACCCACCTCAAATAGATGTCAGCGTATCTCGCGACGTCCGGATCTTGCATCAGCGCAAGCAGGGCCTCGCCGTTGAGCCACATGTAGCAGATCAGAAATCAAAAAAAAACGCGTAGTAACCTTGATCTTGACCATATCACAATCATCTATGACTGTGCGAACGCCACTGC
The DNA here is from genome assembly GCA_003316205.1 of Boletus bicolor. NCBI lineage: Eukaryota > Fungi > Basidiomycota > Agaricomycetes > Boletales > Boletaceae > Boletus > Boletus bicolor. The sequence continues at coordinate 22,151 of QFEM01005499.1, forward strand.
CCGTTCATGATTTGTACCAGATTTTCTATGAGCTCGCCGCCGGTCAACCGTAGCCTCGTGACCAGGTGACCAGGCAAGCCAATGCGTGCAAATCTCAGATGCCGCAGCAGTGGCAGCACCGAGAAAAGCTCACATTGGACTTGTCCGAGAGCACGCGCACGAGGATAAGTATTGAGGCAAGAGATGGTGACCTGTCCTTCTCACCAACTCATAGATACGTACGGTTCGGTGGCTCTTCAAACACTGCTGTGACTAGAGACTCCGGAGCGGCCAGTCCAATGTTACGTTAGTCTTCAACTTGCTCACTGCGTTGGGAAACTTCTGTCATTTCGCGGCTGGGCGCTGACGCGCTGAGCTATCTCCATTAACTTACTGAGGTGCGTGGCGTCGCATCTCACAAATCATAAATACCGAGAAACACGATTTCTGGGATTAAATTACTAACAGCAATCATGTCGTCCAACGGGGCACGTACGCAGCAGAGGCTCGACGAACTCTTCCCCGCACCATCCCTTCCTCCATCGCAACTCTCCCCGCAGAGGCTGCCGGGGGCGAACCTGGAGTCACTCGCTGCTCTCCGGGATGTCCTCAAAGACGATTACCAGCGTTATCATATTTTCTTCAACAATATGCGTTTCCACAAGTATATGTGCCTTTGTTGTACGCGAGAAATATCGCTGATCCGTGGTTGACGATTAGCCACATCACGCATCGTGCACTCGCCATCTACGCTTTAGGCGGATCCGCGGCGATCATCAGAGATTACTACGAGCGTGACGGTCACATTCAGCGCCCTGCGTTCGAGTCTCCTGAGCCCATCACCGAAGAGAATTTCCTTGACCACTTGGGGGATGAAAAGTGTGTTGTTGTGCTCCCTGCATGAAATCACATCATTTGACACGTGGGCAAGTTTCTACCAGGGTTATGTCTCCTTCTTTTCCAACCAGATCTCCGAAAAGGGTGCTGCAAGCACTCTCGAAGAGTTTGTTTTTTCTGAAAACTACAATTTCCAGAAGGGAAGAGATGCGAGTGCCCAACCCGAAATGGCGGCCCGTTTCTTTGGCGGCTACCTACACCCTTTGATCTTCGTTGGATACGGAGCCGAGTTCGGTCTGAAAGGGATGGTTGTCGAAGGTACGTAGTGTGAAATACTGTACAGGGATGAGTACCCTAAGTCAAGCATCCAAGGTCTCGCCCTAACGGCGGTTCACGATGTGGGTGTCAGGGGAACCTTTCCCCCTTCCCTTTTTACTCCCGGTCCGACAAATAGCATCGATCACATTGAAAACCGCCTGTCGTCTCTCGCGTTAGATGCCCCCGCTGCCATCGGTATTCCCATCGTATCCAAGACTGGCGGTGTACACGCATTCGACATCATGGCACGCGTACTGAAAGATGACAGACTAATTCGGAGGGCACCCACAGACTTCTTCAACCAACTCATAGAAATGCTCGTCGAGTATACCCCCACAGTCAGGGAACATGCCGAGAAATGGACTATCGACCTGAACCAGCCAGGTGAAGTCGAGCGTAAGATAGAGGAACTCGTCTGGCTAAGCTCCTTGGTCTATGGAGCCGGAGGATTGACACCAAATGGCCATCAATGCGACTTCTTCCTGTGCGTGGCTTCTCCTTTAATCATCCTCGACCGATTCGCATATTGGGTAGGATGCACATGGTGACCACGAGCCTGTTTCTCCCTTCGCTGGTCGCGTACCTCTCTCCGCGATCCCAAGTCATTCTCCTGCGCGGCTTCCTCTTCACCGCTCTCACCGTGTGGGTCACCCGCGGGAGACCGGCCCTGAATATCAAGTCATTCATGACGACCACGTCTGTGGAACCCTCGATTCCTACCACCCCTGCACCAAAGACCCCGCTCACCACGGAAACGACGCCAACCCCGAATCCATTCCTGCCAATCTTGCAATCTGCGATCACCCACCCCATGGAGCACGTCATCAAGATTCAACGCTCTTTTGCTCACTTTGATACCCTGTATGGTACGCGTCCGGCAGGCTACTTCAAGGGCACCGAATTGGAGGACGCAGAGTTGGTGGATGGATCTCTATTCTTGAGGGCTGCATTGGTGACGGCGGATTACACTGGATGGGCGCGCGAGGGCGAGCAGCCGCGGCAGTTCAGTTTCGAAGCGTTTTATGCGTGAGTGGGTGACTCGAAATGCGAGGCATTGGATACCAGATGTTGATGGTTCACGTGTACGATATCTATTTTCATTGAGTCTGAGTCGTTGTAATTTGTTGTAGTTTATCCCGTCTGTCGTCATTCACTGTGACCACTGGTCTCGAAATATATCGTCCTGAAACTGGACACGCAGCCTATTGAAAGTTATTGCATGTGGCAGTTGGCGCGTGCCTGCAGGGCGGATATCACCTCTGATTTCTTTTCCAACAATATTGGACTCCAAACGAACAAGAGGAGAGCACCCCTCACCTAGTCTGGTGACCAGTCCGCCTATGAGGCCAGCCGTCGGTAGACTGTCTGATAAATTTCGAACCATTTTCATCGTCGATAACCTTGCGTTTTGTCATTGGTCGACAATCACGTGCCCCGATCAACCGCAACTCCCCCTTACGCCCCAACGAAACCAGACCGTCTATCGACAGCTTGCCTCATAGACGGACTGGCCACCAGACTACCCACCAACATCTGTCATTTCACGCACCACTGTAAAACCTTAGTAGAGGCGTCTAAAAATAAAACACAACCAATCAACGCAAAGATGACGTCGAAAACGGGGGTGAAGTATGGTTCTCTGTTGCTGCATCTCAGTTTCGAAACAAGGATTTATCTCAAAAAAGGGGGCTGGGTAGCAAGACGTACAGTTGGAATGCGAGCTGCTTCACCTGAGAGGAACCACCTGCATCAAATGTATGGCGTGGCGCTATCGTCGTCGAACTTGGAGCGTCGTCAATGTCCACATGCAGTTTGCGGATATCCCGGTACGAGAAATCGTTGCGACACAGGGGACATTGAGGTCGTATCGAGTCGAGACATCTAAAAATAATTCTCAATCCCTCTTTTGCGGAGGATGCGATGTGTCTTTTTGTTTAAAAGATACTTACACCTGACAAAAAATGTGACCGCAAGCGATGGCATGGGGTATACGTGCCCCATCCATATAACTCTCTAGACATACATCGCACGTCGAATTGAAACGGACCGTGAGCATGATCGAAAAGAGGAGTGAGCGCAGGTCAAGAATCAAAACGGATATTGGAAGGACAGACTGATATAGAGAGAAGGTACGGGCTTGGTCAGCCTGGCGCAGGGCGCATGTTAGGACGAATACAGCAATATATGAAATGCGAGATCTGCGAGTGTCCATTTTAGAGTAAACGCGAGGCTATCCCGTGAGGCGATAGTGAAGGCCTCGAAGCCAAGTGACGATAAGGTGAACTACCCTTCTTGGCAAATCAGGTCGCATGGGACCATTCTATTCTCCGTTTGTTGCCATCATTCCACCTCAGAATCTGATAGAACTGCAACGGCATGATCAATGAATGCTTGGGACCGATCTAGATGTGAGGCCAAACTCGATAGAATATAGTCCGAGGGAAGAATTTGAAGTTTTACTCACTTTTATTAATAAAACTTCGAGTGAAGTCCGAGTTCGGGTAGGTTAAACAATAAATTTTACCTTTGGACAATATTTCATTCAAGCTGCATGTTTGGCTCTGTGCTAGATATGTGATATCGCCCACCTCGCGTTTGTTTGGCAAAAGCTTTAGAATCAAACAAACCTCTCACCACGTGATCTCTCTTCCCTTGAAATTCTTCCGCATTCGTGTGCACAACATTCAAAACATGGCGTTCCAGTGCCTATCCAAGCGCTTCCTCTACGCCACACCAGAGCCCATATACAGATGCACCCGCTGGCACTCGACCTCTCCCTACGGTCGGTCCCACATCCAAAAGAAACACCCCCGCTCCCTCCCCGCCCCCGTCGTACCCCATTTCCTTCAACACGTCACCCGCGCCGACGGATCCATGTTCACGCACTGGACGACGTCCCCACGGTCCAAGATCATCTTGACGCGCGATACGACCAACCATCCACTCTGGAACGCAACAGAACGAGTCAGCGGGGCGTCTTCGGAAAATAGCCAGGACGAAGAGGAGGAGGGGACGGGTCGTATGACGCGGTTCAGGAAACGTTTTGGTGAGGATATCGCGGCGGATCAGTGGCTTGAGTTGCAGGTGGGCGTGGAGGGCGAAAAGGAGCCAGCGATGGCCAAGGAGAGACCGACAAAGGCAGGGGGTGCGAAGAAGAAATGAGGGGGTGGGTGCAGGGTCGGTTTTCGTTTCAGTTTGCGACGGAGCAAAGGTCTTACTCCCAATTTCTCCAGGCTGGTTCTCTGCCGGACATTTAGTCACATCCTTACCACCATCTTCAGCCTTATGCTAACACACGTGGGGGTTCCTTAATGAATACTAGGAACGTCTGAATCAGACAGAAACACAGTGAAAAATATATATACGAGAACACAGTCCCTAAAACCTATGCATTCTTGCTCTCGTCCGACTCCGATTTTTTATCATCCCCAGCCTTCGTCCATCCTAACGCCCCACTCAACGTCAAGCCCGTACTGCTCTCGATCCCCTCTACCAAACTCCTCGCACCCTTGCCTACGCCTTCCTTTCCCTCCCTATATTTCTCTCCGAGCATACCCAACGCCATGCTTGTATGCGCAACACTCGTTCGCCTGATCTCGCCGACGCGTGGTGCGTATTTTCCCTCGAGATCTTCGACCCAACCACCCACACGACCCGCCGTACGCGGGAGGAAATATGCAAACGCACCGATAAAGGAAATGGGTGGAAAGAGGAACCGTACAGGGAGCGAGCGAGAACGAACGACGACAGACGCCGTTAGCGTGGATATGCCCGTGTAGAGTAGGCCAGGATTAAGGGGCTCCGCGGGATCCCGGAAGGATTTCAGACGCGCTGGAAGAGACAGGATGAGATCAGGCGAGGTGTTCCGAGGGGCACGAGGTAGGGAGATAGCGCCGAGAAAAAAAAAGATGAACGTACATTCGACCGTTTCTTCGATGTGAATCCATCGGTCTATCACGCCCTGTACCTGTGTTCGTGCACCCGAGTAGTACCCACACACTTCGCGTCTAACTTGTCCAATACGTAGCTCGAGTGGTGAGGGCGTGTCGAGAAGGACCAACGTCGGCGTAGGGTTTGCGTATATCGAGAGCTGTCAAAAGATGAGATTCAGAGTCCCAAGACGTTAGCGAGGAAAAAGTAGGTCAACGAACGGCACCTTTTCCGG
>QFEM01005501.1:0-13911 GCA_003316205.1 Boletus bicolor
ACCGTGTCTCGTTCATTCGCCGTGCCGCCCGCAAGGTTGGCTTTGGCCGGAAGATCGCCATGAAGCCGGAGGAGCTGCAACGCTTCAGTAGCATCCAGGCTCAGAGAACGGGCGCCACATTAGCTCGTAACCCAAGCCGAACTGCTGCATAGATGACGAGTGCCTGGCTAGGATGCAGATGGGTGCGGTATCTTCCTTGCTCTTCATAGCTTTGCAGCCTCACGAGAGAGAAATTAATCGAGCATCGAATATCCACTTGTAATCTAGATTTTTATACTATTCCATCCGTTGCGCGTTTGTCTGGTCGCCGTCCCGCATTCCTTTCTTTTCCTCCCTTGATTCCTTTCATCACAAATGCAATGGTTCCTATATACGCATCGCCAATTTCTACGATTCTCATAGCATATTTTGATAGTGACCACTTGTTCTTCACGACTATGCCAACGTGTTTCATTGTCTTGCAGATATTGTCGGATTTGGATTACATGTCTCACATTCGTTGCTTGAAAGTTCTTTCTTTCTCATCTGATTGCAAGCGAGAAGGGTGTACTGGCCGTCCCTTCACTCAAGGTAGTTGACTTTCATGTTGTGACGACCTGCACGACTGGTTTATTAAATATATATACCATTAGACATGTTGCGGAATCAATTTGAATTTCGTTGCGTGTGGAGTGCAATAGATGTTATGTACATGCAACCGGGGACTAATTTCCTTCCAGTTTCGAGGTCGGATGGGCTGACGCCTGGACCAAGTCGAGATCGACATCAAAACCCACGGGTCGTCTTTGTTTGTTTGCTGAAACCCTGGAATCGTGTCTCGTGCGGCTGGGGGAGGTGTGCTGGTACGCGTGCATTGACAATGCTTACTTGCACGCCGTGCCATACGCCGTTTGGCGTGACTGTCGTCAAAAAGGTCGTTGTTTTAAATTACCGTGCCGCACATGTAGAGCTATGTTCTTGACGGATTGATGGCACGGACCTAGACGGTGGGTATAGTGGGGCTGGAAGGAGAAGGTCCCTGTCCTATCCGAATACGTCCGAGGTGACGTCGATGAAACGGGTTCGCTCACAAATTTTGATTGATGGCTCAGAGTGTGTCGATTGATAGAACGGTGGTCCAAGCCCCAGCGAGCTGGGTTGGTTTTACGTGAAACCGAGGTGGTATGGAGAGAGGGGAGTGATAAGCAAGTGATAAATGAGGGTCCCTTCACGTTCATTACCGTGACAAGGGAGAGATGGCGTGGGAAAGGATATACCCAAGAAGGGCAGTCGTAGTATTGGGCAAGTGTTCCTCGAGGCATCGGCATGGCTGGTTCGAGGCAAGAAGGGGACGACGAAAGGAGGACAATTCCGCTGTGGATAACTCGCAACGAGGACCGGCCGAACGACATGCTCCAAGTACCCTCATTCGTAAGTTGCCAAAGCAGTCCAAACAAGAGAAGGGCATGTCGGCACGACAGCAGGTAAAGGCGTGTCGTGCATTCTTCGCCCTTGTCTCCCATCTGCACTCACCTTCTCAGTGCTATACGATGACCTCGGGCAAGAGGCCTGCCGAACCAGCTCAGGCAGCGTGTCTCACCCACAGCTCCACACACAATGTTCGTCATCCACCCTCCACTCCCGATAACACCCCTCGGACCCGCAAGCCCAAATCGAAGAAGAAAAGGGAGGAGAGATACGAAGAGGAAATCCAATATAACCTCTCTTACAACTTTAGAGGCGCTGGCTCTCGCAGACAGGCGCAGTCCTCCAGAATGCGCGACGAAGCAGGTCTGTCTGCCCTTGCAGGTCCTCTTCTTCCCCTCATGTGCCCTCCCCCCTCTAGATTTTCCACCTCCGCCCACGTACGAAACAGCGACTGCCGTATCGACCCTCGTATCCGAGAACTTTGTGCACCAGAGTGGTCCTCTCCACCCTGGCCTTGCCTCACCCGCGGTCACCGTAGCTTCTCTCCCTCTGCCCGGTGGTCGGTCCCACCTGGCCGGATCGGATAGAAGTGATACGTTCTCTATCGACACCGCGTCACTGTCGTTGTTACAGCCTCCTCACGAAGAAGATGGGTCCAGCATCGAACTCGTTGATCTAGAGCCATCCGAGCGGTGGGAACTCGACCGCGTGCGAGGGATTCCCTTGGACGAGCGCGTCAAGAGATATAAAATGAGATCTGAAACAACTCCCTCAGGCTCTCCCGTTCTGCACAGAGCTCGGCTTGCGAGTCAGCCTACGGTCTCTCGCAACCCAGGTTCACAAGCCCGTTTTTTGGCCTCTCAGCTGTCTCTGCGCATTCCTGAGAGTCGCGACCGGTATGAGGACGATCGGAACCAAGATAATTCGGATCTGTCCACACCTCCCACCCCGAAGCATCATCGCATGCCTAGCATTGCTGGCTCTCCCTCACGGTTTTTCCATGGTCGTTCACACTCGCCTCAACCGTCCTCGTCGGTGATCTCGTTACTCCGTAACCCCAGTCCATTTTTTAAGAGTACTCCATCGCTACTCAACCTGTCGCCATCTCAGCACGGCACTCCCCACCGTACGCGGACGAAATTGTTCCATCGAAAGTCAAAGGAGCGTGCCTCAAGTGAACCCCTAGAAGATTGGGAGGTGCTTGAACGCACTGGTTCTGGAGAGTCGTCCATTGATGGATCTTTGCCACCGCCGAGTCCCCCTGTAACACCTCAGAACACGGTGATGCGACAGCTACCGAGGGCGACCGCCTCGGATGTGTTCGTCGCCCCGCCAACCAAGTTCCCAACTGATCGTTCTCGTAAGGTGAATACGGTGCAGATTCCACAGACGGTTGGTCCGGACGTTCACCGACCTGCATCACCGCCGTTTGTTGCTCGACATGTCCGTCGTCACACCCCCTCCAGTCGTGGAAGTCAGATGGGTGCTTCGAGCGCACCGGTATCTCCCATCTCCGCCTCTTCGACATCTACCTTTAGCACCTCTACCATCTCCCTCTCTCAGAACACGATCGATGGCGAGGACTTTCCGGTTGCCATTCAGGCCCTGGCGAACCGTGAGGTTACCTCGGAACCTCCTCGTGCGGTGGGAAGCAGGGGCTATGAGTCTTCGCTGAGTTCCAGAACTCCCCGAGTGTCGTCTCCGGCGCCCCCGGCATCAGTTTATGAGCATGATCCTGATCTTCCCATTGTACCTAACCCCGCGGTGGGTTCTCTGCCTACTCGGTCTGCTACTGAGCGGATCGTCCGTTCGCCTGACGTGCGGGATGAGAACCATGCTCTTGTACGAGGCAGATCCCTGTCGAGAGACATGGGCATGCGGAGTGCGCCGGCTTACAGTTCCATATTCCCCTCTGGACCCCCTACCCCCTTGCCAAACATGACGCAAAGCCTTCCTCCTCCGATCACTCAACCATCTCCTCGGCATCACTATCCCGGGAGACCGCTTCCAGCGACTCCTCCTGTCTCTCCTTCGTTGACCTGGATTCTCGACAAGGGCATAAAACAGGTCTGCCCCCATCCAAAGGCGATGGTCTCTGCTGCCCCCACTACACCGCCTATCCCCGAGGGCTTGCTCATCGATCTTGATGATGACAGCCTTGACACGGTCCATCAACCCGCCCCGAACCCTATCACACCCCTTTGCATGGATTTCCTCGGCCTCGATGACGATAACGGCGATGAAAACGACAACGCGAGTGATAGTGGTACAGTAAGCCCACCTGGACCCTTGACCCCAACGACGAGTGGCTATACCTCCACTTCCAGCCTCACCCTCTCCACCGCTGCCAGTCGTTCCGTGGAGTACTTTGACACGTCGATGCAACTGACCCCCACGTCTGACATCCCAGACATCAACGGACTGGTCTCCAGTCTTGGTGACCAGGGGATGTCGGACGGGTCCAATTATGACGTGAGTTATCCGATTGACGACGATCTCGGGTCGTACCTCGTGAACGAATCCTCCTGCCTAGGCGCTTCTACTCATTGCGGACCTCCTTGGGCCCGCTACGCCGCCGCCGCCCGTTGTCCCGTCGCCAGAGAGTGACGTGGACGACGGTAGCGCGGATCCGTCGTATCTCGTGGGCAAGGTCGAGCTCTTGCGGAGACGGGTGACGCGAGACGGGCGTGTCAAGTTGAAGATGTCCTTGTTAGGCGTGGCCGTGGAAAAGTGTGCGATTTGCATGACGCAGTTCAAGGCTGAAGATGAGGGTATCTTGGGGGCCACCTGTAAACATGCGTGCGTGTGCGACCGTGTCAATCATTATGCGGGTCGTCTGATTCTTTCTTTCTTTCTTTCTTTCTGACGTGCGGCATTGTTTCTAGATTCCACGAAAAATGTTTGGAAAACTGGCTGGACCGGAGCCAAACGTGCCCGCTTTGTAGGGAGCGGCTGGACGCGCGCTGAATGTGACGCGTCTGGTCGAATCGCACCGTTGCGCGTTTTTCCGTTCGTGTTTGCTTTCTTTTTTTTCTTCCTTTTTGCTTTTTTTTCTTTGTTGCACTATGGACTCGTTCATCGTTCTGCTCATGCTACAGCTTACGTCTCTTTGGTTTCATTTCATCTACCTACACCAAATTGCGCACACAGAGAGAGGGGAGGGGGGGGACGTATATCGCCTGCTCGGTGGCATTCGCACTTTCATTCTTTTGTTGATGGTGGCGCTTGAGCTAGAAGCTTGGGAGGGGGAGGGATGTGGGCGACGGGCGCTCGTTGTAGTAGTAGTGGTCAGTACGCATTGTTCGTGTTGTTGGCGCAAGTCATTCTTCGTCGTTGAACGGCGTCGTGTTTCCTTTCGGTCTTTGTGTACGCGGTGTATAGTACCCATTGGCACCGAGATGAAGTTTACTGTAAAAAAGTGTGCATGCGTGACAGGACGCCACCTTGCTCATGAATGAATGTGTTGGTTCTCGTTCCACGCCAGCGATAATTTTTTTTACGTTGGCGTGATGACGACGTTCCAACGGCATTCGATGCTTCCATTTTACCCTGTACCACTTATCCTACAGTACGCGATCAAAATGCCAAGTCGATCTGGAGCGCGCAATAAAGGACTCGTCTCTTCTGTTTGACACTTTGGACTGCCCAAGAAAAAAGATTCTCTAGATCGATCGGGCGATCGAAGCTATAGGATGCTGTTGGGCTCGTCTGAGGTCTATCGATTCTCGCATGTTGGTTCGCGCCGAGGAACTGACTCGGAGTCGTGCGAGTACGGGTGAGGGTCCGAAATACGAGTAGAGATGTGTCGTAACCTCTGGGATCTGGTTCCGTCGGTCGTCATCGACCCCGAGCGTGAACATGACGGTATCGGTGTGGCCCTGGATCAGATCTTGTTGAATTGACTGGAGTGATTCGTGGCCTGAACGGGGCGGCATGCGAGAGCATGATGATGGATTGATCATTCCCTAGACCCTTGGCGGTCCGAGGCCAGAGAACGAGCGACAGGCCCCACGATTCGGAGTGGTGAGGAAGGTGTGTGCTAGCGGGTCCCTCCTCGACTCAAAGTCACCCCGTTCAGCGTAGAGTGAGCTGAATCCAGCCGGAGGATCGTTGGCCTACAAGTAAAGATTTGCGTTGAATTTGAAAGAGTGTGGAAATGAGTACTTGGTGAGATTTGGAATATGAAATATACACGTGTTCGTTGCAAGTCTATTCATGCCGCACCGAAAATCGTACAAAAGTCAGAACCTCCTCGACCGAGTTGTCCTCGGACGATCGGCCTATGCGTCATCGACGTCATCTGGCTGTCTTGGATCCATTTGAGCTGGACATGTCGACAATGCCATGTCGTCACTTACCAGAGTCGTGTGCCTGAGCACAGACGCCCTACGTCCTGCGTCCCTCGCAGTCGTCATTTGGTACGGCATTGTCGTGGCGCGCGCGTTCCGCAGTATCGAGCGCGGGGGCCCGGGGGTAGTCGTTCGCCTGGTGCTGCTGGAACCAGCCGTGGTGAACATCGCCGCGTCCGTGGTCTTGGCTGCGCGCGCACGGCGAGGTCGGGCAGGGGTACCCATGGTGAGGTCTTCCTCTACCTCGTCCTCTGGAGCGGGCATGACGAACCGCGTTCGTTTCGTGTGATCGCGGCGATCACTGGCAGGGCGGGCGTCCCCGTCTTGTTCTTGCGTTACGCGTCCCGCCCCACTACACTGCGCTGGGAGGCGCCGCGAGACCTTTGCGCCACCCAAGTGGGCCCGCTTGCTCGCCTGGACACTTGTCTGCGCCAGGTCTCTGTAGTCTTGGTTGGTGGCAGGGTGTTTCAGGTCGAGTGCGGCAAGGGCGTCAGATGCGAGACGTGCTGGTGATTGACGTGTGGGGCGGGTGTTGGAACTCGGCGCGGGTTTGGAGGGACGGCGGAAGGGTGGTGGCGTGGGTGGACGAAGGCGGGCGAGGGTATATACGACGGGCGGTGCCGGACGGCTGACAGGTGGTTGGGGAGCAACATCAGCTGGGAGAGACACTATAGCAAGGGGTCGTTGCGGTCGGTCGGCGGGGTCCAGGAAGCCAGCGGGTGGTTGGTCTTCTTCACCTTGCTCGGGTGGTTCAGCCACTTCCCACTCAAACGGTCCTGGTGGTGGGTCTTGGCCTTCTTCGCGTGGCTCCGTCGACTCTCGTTCGGAAGAGGGGTGCGGGGGATCGTGGAAATCCAGGAAACACGTGAGAGTCTGGTCTTGGCCCTCTCCAAGCGGTTCGGTGGCTTGTCTTTCAAGGAGAGGAGCATCGTCTGGGCGGTTATTTGAGCGCGCGGGGTTCAACATTCCGTGTGATGCAGCCGAAACGTTAGTTCGCGACGGGTGAATAGCGATGGGCTCGAGCGCAATTGGCAACTCGTCTTCGATTGCGCACGGTGGCGCAGGCTCGAAATGGCGACTGTGGTCGCTCCTGTTGTCTTCGGAAGAGGGCGTCTCGTCGGTAACCAACGTGAGCGATCGCTCGAACTCGTCGAGAAAGGTTGCCATGGATGTTGGATGAGGTGTACTTGCACGAAGGGGCGGTTCTTGCCAGTGGACCTCTCTCATCGCATTGGTAGGGCTAAGGGGACAAGTATGATAGGTGGATTCGGGAGGTGGTAGAAAGTTTGGATGGCTGAAATCCACCGGAGGTTCCGGTGTGGCAGGCGCGAAGCTAGGCAAGTCGTTCCTCGCCGTGTCCCAGTGCATATGTATCGCCGCGTGGAACGACGTTTGCGCAGTGAATCCAAAGCTGTACTGACTCGCAGGAGGCGGTTCATGGACAGGCCAAATTGGGCTTGGTTGAGCAGTGACAAACGTGTTGTGGTGAAGCGGTGGCACAATGGCAGGGGCGTATTCCGGGATTGTGTTCCATTGGGTCCATGGGGTAGGAACGTATGAGGGTGGGGCACGTTCGGTATCTGTCAGTATGTCCATGTCAACGTCGCTCGATAGGAATGGTGAGGGTGGGACACAGTCCATATCGTCTTGTTGGATAGGTGTAGATGTTCCGTTGGTGTAATAGTGTAGATATTGGTGAGGTAAATTGCTGCAGTCTAAAGACGAAATAAATGGAGACCGGGTATCATGAGGAAGTGAATATTGGCTTTATAGAGATTGTGAGTGTGCTGCTCGCGACTATACTGTGTCAACCGACCTGAGAGTAGTTTCTGAGATGGAGAGAAGTGGTTGAGTTTCCGATAACGCATCTTCTTCCATGGGTGGCACTTGATGGTGGAAGTGGTCTTTCATTAACATTGTTGACGCGTGACAGGGGCTATTTCATATGACCTGTGACCTGCACGTGACCGGGGTATAGAAGTTGAATATCCACGTGACCAATTACATAATAAACACGGTACACGCGGTGACGGCGAGGGTCAGCCACTGCCATTCTGTGTCTTCTTCACCGACGTTTCGAGGTGTTAGGCCATCGAAATGTCTGCTTATACCACCCACCACAAACAACATCAACTCCAACGTCGTCCCCCGTTTTCGAACGCCATCAATCAAGCACCACCACAAGCGCCATCACCCACCAAGCGGGAAAAGGTCAAGGCCGTACCGCCCGATCCACCGCTACCGAGACAGAACAGTAAAACTACCCCGCCGTCGCCACCAAAGGTCATCACTGACAAGAACCGACTCTTGGAATTCCACCGCGTCGGATTCCTGGGCGAGGTCTGTCCAGACAGCGTTCGCCGCGAGTACCCACAGTTGACATCATTTGACAGGGTGGCTTTGCACGGGTGTATGAAGTCAAGGATGTGCGTGGAACCCGTCACGCGTGCAAGGTCGTCACCAAGACGTCCCTCAAGACCAAGAAGGCGAAAACAAAGGTCTGTCTGTCTCTCCCCGAGCGAACACCTCCCTCGTGCTGAACACCCCATCAGCTCTATGCGGAAATCAAGATCCACCGTTCGTTGGCACACCCCAACATCGTCCGCTTCTACGAATGTTTCGAAGATGACGACAACGTCTACATGACCCTCGAGCTCTGTCACAGCGGTTCCCTCATGGACATGCTCCGTCGCCGTCGCCGCTTCACGGAACCCGAAGCTCGTTTCTTTTTGGTCCAGATCATTGGTGCCTGCAACTATATGCACACCCACCAAGTCATTCACCGTGACCTCAAACTCGGTAATTTATTCCTCGACGCCAACATGAACATCAAAGTCGGAGACTTTGGTCTCGCTGCACTCATTGAGAACCCTGGTGAGAGGAAGAAGACCATTTGTGGCACACCCAATTACATCGCCCCAGAAGTGCTGTTTGACACAGCAAACGGGCACAGCTTTGAAGTAGACACTTGGTCCATCGGCGTCATTCTCTACACCCTCTTGATCGGTCGTCCCCCTTTTCAAACAAAGGACGTCAAGGACATTTACACGTGAGTGCGCACCAAATTCTCCCTCTCACCCATTCTGAACCGAATTCTAGCCGGATTCGCGACAACGTTTACGAATTTCCCCCAGAGAGACGGATATCTGCCGATGCGCGCGAATGCATCACATCCATTCTAACCCCCGATCCGAATCAACGACCCACGCTTCTCGAAATCATCGCCTCACCCTTTATCGATTATGGCATTGTACCCGCCTTTATTCCCCTCTCTGCACACGACGCACCACCCGACTTTCGCTATATCACCCGTCCCATGTCGATTGTCAACCTCACCAAGATCAAGAAGGCGGCGCTGCTCGACGATGATCAAGTCATGGGCATGGCCGAACCGAGTCCGTCCCCTACCAACGTCCAACCCGACAAGGCCAGTAACCCGATCACGTCGAGTATTGCGCAACAGGAGAAGGAGTTCCAGAAGGCTGTCCAACCTGGTAGTCCCATCTCGGCACTGCTTAGTTCGGCGAGACAGCCCCTCGTCATGTCCACAACCAACGCCGCGAAAGAGTCGCCACTCTTCCGCAAACTGCAGGCGGCCAAGGAGACCAAACCGTCTCCCCTTCGCACTGTACGTTCGACGCGCGCATTGGGGGATATCGAGGAAGAGGAGCAGGAAGCACCGCGTGGGACGCGGGAGAAGAACTTTGATCTGCAGAGGCAAAAGGAGCTCGAGTCCCAAAAGGCCCGGATCGTGGCCCAGATGGCGCCTGTCACAGGACATGGTGCCAACCGGGCGGTGGACGAACTGGAGAACGTGCCTCCCGTGCGCAAGGACCCCAAGGGGAAGGATCGCATGCACGACGAGCGCAAGGACGCCGTGCCCGCCCCCGATGCCGAGTCGGAGACGCAGCCACGGACGAATGGGTTCGATGCGGCTGCGCGGACGTTGACGTTGGCGTTTGATGCCAAGTCGGTGGGTAAGGTGTTTCGTGATCCGCGCGAGGACGCGTGTCTACCAGACGAGCGGGTATTTATCGTGTCGTGGGTGGATTACTGCAACAAGTATGGGATGGGGTATGCGTTGACGGACGGGTCTGTGGGTGTGCACTTTAACGACAGTACGACGTTGATCCTCGCCGCGGACAAACAGTGAGTGTTGGGTTTGATGAACTCGGCAGGATGTGCGTTTCTGACTTGCAGCGAAACAAAAGTCACTTTGACTATATCTCGTCCCGTCGACATGGGCAGGTCTATGTCCGGAAGAATCACTCGGTGTCGGAGTTTCCGGAGGATTTGAAGAACAAGGTGTATCTGCTGAAACACTTTGAACGGTATATCATGGATCGACTGTATGGCGACTATGAATATACGTTTGAGGACGTCGATCGGACGCGGGGGATGGATTTTGTTCAAAAGTACCTACGAATGAAACATGTCATCGTTTTCAAGATGAGTCACGATGTTCTCCAGGTAAGCCTTTTTTTTCTACCTCATCGTTATGCTCATCCCATCTAACACTAATGCCACCCCCCAGTTCAACTTTTACGACCACTCGAAAGTGATCTTGTCCTCGCACGGTCTGCTAGTGACGCACATTGACAAGAATTACAAGTTGACGCGGTACACGCTGAGCGAGGTGATGGCGCTGGCGCTGCAACCGCCGCTGGCGGATCCGGAGCAAGCCAAATTTCAGCAACGATTAGTGGACAAGCTCAAGTACTGCAAGGAGGTGTTGACGAGTATACGAAATACGAGCGCGAGTGCGGGGACGGGGGAGGAAGATGGGATAGGTGGGGTGAGTGGGAAGACGTCCAAGATGTCATTGCGGTAGATGATTTGTTGGGCCCCGCTTTGGGTGCTGTCGGACTTGGATCGAACTCGTGTGTCGTCGTTGTATATCTCTTTGCATTTTCTTTTGTTTTTCTATCTTTCTATAGGTGATTTGAGCATGCGTTCATGTTTGCGTTTTCCGGTCGATGCTTTTGTGTGGATGTTTGACATTTCTTCGCTACTACGTAGTGTAGCTGGGCCATGCTGATTCAAATATTCACCATCGGCCGAACGCGACAGAAACCCGCCAATCGCTCAGTTTCTCTAAACGTGTAGGGTAGAAACTGTGGCCGTCAGTATTGATGTCGTCCATTGTTTACGACATCACGGTGACTAAACAACGACGGTCGGTGAAATTTACCCAAAGAATTATTTCCATAACCTTATTCCACGTTTTTTCGAGATGCACGTCATGAAGCATCCATGTTCAGTTGCAAGGCCTGGCAACCTTGGTATGTTCGGACAGTGACAATTCTCCCCCCGGTTACCTTGTACTAAACAAGGTAACGGTCTTTTTTAGATATACGTCGTGAAGTATGCAGGCTTAATTGCAAGCTTAGTTGCAAGGACAGCCTTGGTAGGTTCCGGCGGGGCAGGTCCTCTGGATGTATAACAAGACAAGTGTAGGTGAGGCCTGACAGGAACATGCATACTAACAAACTATGTTCTACAACGATCAAGCGCAATCGAATCCAAAACGCGAGTCAAGCAGAAATCATGCGGATGAATCCTGAAGACACACGACAAAAACAAAGTACTTTTGCGCCAACACAAGCGTGAAAGTGAAGCACGTCGGTAATGACCTCAACAACAACGATTCCTGAGGCTGATCTTTTTGAAACTCGGAGACTTAGTCGCAAGGGCACCCGTCGTAGTTTCCAGCAGTACATACGCCCTGAAAGCCATTACAGCCATTGTCCGAGCAACCGCCAATGTAGCCAACGCCACCGCCACACTTCTCGCAAGGGCAGCCAGCGTACGTGCTCGCAGTGCATGTACCGATGGTCTCGCCTGGGTTAGCATATATGGGCGGGGCGCAACCTGTGGTCGAATACGTGTGTTAGCGACCCAAAGTACAGACGTGGTGAGTTTACCGCTCGAATAGCAATCTGCGATGATGATGCAGCTGTCGATGGGACTAGCTTGAGGCTGTGAAGAAGGCTACGGTCAGCGATCGTTCCTCCGCTTATCTAGGAAATGAGGCGGCTTACAGCGCGTCTGTTCACACCAAGTGTTGGGGACGCCAGGGCAGCGGCAGTAGCGGCAGCAGCGAGGACAACGAAGCTCCTAAGGAAGTACATGGCGATATGAGAAGCTTGAATTATGAGATGAGGTAGATCCCAAAGTTGTTAAGCTTTGCTAACGAGGCTTATGCCTATCCGTGATCCCCCTTTTAGTCGAAGAGAATGTGACAAGCATAGCCCTACTAATCTACATACCTAGCTGAACAGAAAGGCTCGAAATAGTCCCCATTTAGAAAGATGTTCAGGGTGAGTGCCCATACAAACGTGCTCCGGCCCAATCAGAGGCAGCCTGGGCGTTAGGCCCTCGCGTAGGCTCGCAAAAGTCTTCAAAAACACAACGTAATAGTCATGCTTTCCAGATGTAGTATCAAGACGTTCTACTCTAGTGTCGGGATTTTCCGTCTGCTTCCCCTCCGATCGTAGCCGCGCAAGCGTCGGTCCCTAATTCCTGGGGGATCTCGGAATTAAATGTCGAGCAACGATATATTCATGCACACATACTATCAGATAACACTGCACTTTACAACAGTATCCGAAATTTTTGGAATACATGTATGTGACGTTTCAGGGAAACATGTAGGCGCAAGAAATGAGGCGCATCTTTAGAAAACATTGTCTCCGACCTTCATGGCGTCGTCGTTGTAACGGACAGCAGAATTTTTTGGTCTCCGACTGGGGGAATCCACCCACCAAAAAATTCATGATGGCACAATGCCTCGTCCAGCACACGAGCTGCGCGGGGCCCGGCTGCATGCTAATGAACTGTTCGTATGGGATCAGCAGCGCGGTACGTTGTGTCGATATGGTAAATACTTGGAACCAACTTGGAACAGGGGAACCGAACCGACTAAAGTGACCTAGTGTTCATAGGGTTAGCACTATGCTGTGACGATATGGCTTCCTAAAGAAGCGATAGAGTCGCAGGGAAGAATCTCACTCCGAAATAACTGGATCAAGTCCGTATTACTTCGGGGAGAGACTGAGGAACGAGACGTAGTAGGGTCTAGTTTAAGTACTATAAGGGCCGGCCTTATCTATGTCCCATCAGTCCGACAGCTGCTCCAATAAATCACCAGTTGAGCTCATCGTGTGACAAGTCATGGTCTCGCCGCTTAGTCACATCGTTACAAGTGCTCATTTGCAGGGTGCCTGTAGATCCTCCACTACCGTGGGAGTCGGGGAATTTCCTATAACGGCTCCTTTCGGCAGTTTGGAGAACTTGATGGATCTAAGTGCTTTTTGCGACTTTTATTTCAGCGTTTTGCGCATTTGGAAACACGCAGTCAATGAGAGCTGATGCTCGCTTCGACAGGATAAGAATCGTTCTTCTCTATGTACATAATGCGTGGGGCTGATGATGCATTGGAAGCACTGCCAACTTTCTAGACGTCAGGACTGCATTTAGCGAGACAAGTCCGGTGATCAACAGCTTGGATTCATTCCTTTCTTCCCTAGCTTTGTGCTTCTCAATCTCAGGCATCGCAATAGCCCTAACCCTTCTGCATGTAAGTAAGGACAAGCTGGATCTGGTACCACCAGGCATTGTCGCAACTTTCTGAGGGCCATGATAATGCCGGCACCTTGTAACGTCAGAGTGTTACATAACAAGTACCTTAGAATGGGCATGAAAATGGAATAATAACGGTTTGTCGGATAAGATAATGGATCTCTTCCATTGGCTGGGTCTCACCGGGGTGACAGTGACAGTATGTGCCTGAAAATGTCATTTTGATGACATGCAAATGCCTGCAGGCATATGGGCCAGGCCTACGGTTCCTCTCTCGTCGCTCTTCCTCGGTTCTCACTTTCTTTCCTTCCACCATGGCGCCCTTGCGTCCACCTTCCAACGCCCATAGTACCCACGATGAGGCTGTTACTGGCTTGAAGACATGTTCTATCTGTGGCAAGAAGTTCAAAGTCCGAGGATTTCTATCTCATGAAACGAGTTGCAAGAGGCAGAAGGAGCAAGAGGAAGACCGCTTACTGGCCGCACGTCGTTACGAGCAGTCTCAGATAGGCAAATGCACGGGTGTACCCCCGGGTGGCAGTGCTGACACCCGCACCCGTACCCGCACATACAC
>QFEM01005502.1:0-13918 GCA_003316205.1 Boletus bicolor
GAAAATATTCTGTGGCACTTCGGTCCCGGGATACCATCTACGGCACAACTCCTGGGATATATTGTCAAGGTATTGGGACTAGGAGTGGGGGCAGTACCCACCTTGATTGAAGACACATCTGACCTTCTGATTAGATCGTGGCAATAGATCAAATACAACAGGGGGCACCCACCGACAATCCTTCAAACATCGGGCATGGCATCAGAAGAGGGAGGTCGGTGACGACGCTACTCACCTATAATGTAGCCAATCCAGGACCTCGGGCATCTCCTCCACCAAAAAGGATCGATCCGCGTGAACTGAATTACCCGTCAGCACGCCAGTCCGTTTTTCCGGTATCCATCTCTGGATGTACTCGAGCACCGCACTCGAAACAGCGTCTTTGCCATGTGGCGACTCGAGGCACGCTCGCGTCAGACCTGACTAGCGCTTTTTTTCAACGATCCGCGTCTTTCCAGATGGCTCATGCACGATGCTCACTTTTCCGTGTTGTTCTATACACCATTCGTCCATGCTTTTTCGATACGAGATAAAGTGAGGATGGACGACAACGAAAAAAAAAAAGCACACGTACTTGTCTAATATCGACTTGTCCCTCTTGATCACGAATTCGATGCCGTCGTCCACCGCATCCAAGTTACCGTTGGTGATGATCACCTACGACACGAGCCGGTTTTCATTGCGCTCGTTTCACTGAAAACGTGGTAAGATTGACTCACGGCGATTTCAAGAAGCTTGTCTTGTTTGGGGTTCAATCCAGTCATTTCACAGTCTATCCAGACAAGAGGACCGTCTTGGAACTTCAATTGATTAGGGTGGATGGTCGACGTGGTCATGATGCTGGATCGAGGATGGGTTTGTAGTGCGATCCTGGTGTGTCGTAGTGGTAGTGGAGCCAATAGTCGTGCGATATTCATGCGTAATTTAAACCCGGAGGACTTTGGTCTGGAAGCACTGGCCAATTTTCTTGTGGACAAAACCCTACAGTGCCAGTCGTTGATGACATAACAATCATATTCTCACCTCACATGGCGGTGTTAGTGCTCGTTGGTAGGGTCTTCTCGCTGGGAAGACCCTCTTGTCCTCCACTACCGTAGGTGTCGGGGATCCCGCGCGTGTTTGGACAGAAAAGTATGCAGTCGACAGGAAAAGGCACGTACTAGTCATTTGGCGAGTACCTATAATGACCGCCCGCCGACTTCCAGATGGCTCGAAATCAATCGAAATCAACGGTCAACAAAAAATATACTCAGTCTTTTTCGACGACGGCAAGCAAGTACTGAGCGGTGGCGCTGAGGGTATGCTTCGGCGATGGCGAGTAGACGATGGGCACCAAGTTGGCGATGCGATTCGAGCTGAAGGAGCAGAGATCTACGCTGCTGCGCTATCGCCAGATCGCAAACGGTTGGTGTGTGGCCTCCGACGTCTGCCAAACGTGCGCGCGAGCGATGGGAAGCCAACCACGATGGTGAGGGTATGGGATGCACACACCCACGAACAGGTTCTGGACATCAAAGATCAC
Source organism: Boletus bicolor (assembly GCA_003316205.1). Taxonomy (NCBI): domain Eukaryota; kingdom Fungi; phylum Basidiomycota; class Agaricomycetes; order Boletales; family Boletaceae; genus Boletus; species Boletus bicolor. The sequence continues at coordinate 1,523 of QFEM01005502.1, forward strand.
ACAAACTCTGTATTCTCGGTCGACGTTTCTCCCGATTCGACGAGGTTCGCGACGGGCTCGGCTGAAAAGCTCGCGTTCGTCTGGAGCATGACAACGGGCGAAAAACTGGTCGGACCGCTGCAGCACGATGGTTGGGTGGTGGCAGTGCGATTCTCTCCGAACGGTGACCGTATCGCTACCGCTGCGGCAGAAAACCCCGATGCCAAAGCGATCCGGATCTACAACAGCAAGAATGGCCAACGGCTGTTGGACATCCCCTTTCCGTTCAAGGCTTCCATATCGTCGCATCTCACCTGGTCGGGTGATGGTCATCGACTGTTTGCTGGCTCGTTCAGTCGAGTCAGGTGTTTCGATACGTCTTTAGGATCTTTACTTGGTGAATGGTCCGCCCCTGGGGGCGGATGGTGTGTTAACCTCGTCCTATCACACAACCAAAAGTTTCTTGTCGTCGCTGCCTACTTGTCATTGTCGTTTTGGGACGCCTCTACCCACGAACAAATTGGGACTGTTTTAAACCACCCAACGAAAATTTGGTCCATTGCGCTCTCCCCCAACGATGACTGCATTGCAATCGGAGAAGCAAGCGGGAAAATCACCCTCAGGAATCTTTGTGATATCCTTCCGGCCTCGTACTTGACAGTCAATAAAAGCGATCAACTCAAGGACGGCGTCGTCGAATTTAGTGCGCCATGGTCTGCTTCTTTTTCCCCCTTGCATCGTGAGTGCGCTCAAACATCAAGTGCTCGCTTCTCCCTAATCTCTCCGTTCCCCCTCACAGCGTCTCAGTTTCCACACATGCATATCAGCGATGCGGTACTCAAATTGTGGACGCAAGGCGACTTGACTCGCGTCGAACAACTCTTGACGGAAGAAATCTTACATCCCTCGAATCCCTTTCACCATGCACGTACGCTTGCTCATCGCGCTCTTGTACGGACCCGTTCGAAGCAGTGGAACATGGCTATCGACGATGCCAAAAAGGTCATTTTTGCTCGTCTGCTGACCCCATCTCGTGCTGACTATTCGCACGCCAAAAGTCTATCGAGGTCCAGCGATCTGTCATTGGTCATATCGCAAGTGCAATGGCCCACGTCGGAGATGGAGGGTACGAGTCGGCCATGCGTGCATTTGACCTCGTGTTCACGGAAGGTTTCCCGACTGAAAATAAGTTTTTCTTGTTGATCAGGGTATGCATCTGTCATCCTCATCGATACTGGTACTGATCTTTCGTTTCACTCAGGCGATCATCTTGTTCGAGTGCGGAAAACACGACGACGCTATTTCGCGGGTAGATGACTTGATCGATATAGTGGATGACCAGTCGATATATCTCACCGTCCAGGTAAGTGAATGATAGGATCAACGGTAAACAAGGTTCACATGCGTTCTACAGGCCCAGATGTTCTTCCTACTTGGGGGTATGTCGTTTAGAAAGGAAGACAGCGAGCGAGTGTTGGATTTGCTCAGGCGTGCGCCAGAGGGCGTCCCATCCAAAAAAGGTCCCCACCTGGTAGCAATTTCGCTCGTAAGCTGTTCTTTTCGAGGCCCTTTACAAACCCTGGACCAACGCTTTTCGAAAGATCTTTGGATGGGACTTTGATAGACTCGCTCTCGCGATCCAGCTATATCTTCAAGAGTATATCAAGCCGTTGGAAGACAACGGCGATGAAGCAATACAGTCCAAGAGTCCTAAAGAAGCGATCGTGCTATATTCTACTGCATTGTCCCTGAATCCGTCGAACCCTGTGGGTCTCCTTGTTAAACGAAGCAAAGCCCGAGCAATGATGGCCTTGTGGGAGGATGCACTCAAGGACGCAGATAAGGTATGGTTTTTCTCTCCTTGGGCTCTGGCGATCCCGAATTCAATCGACGCAGGCAATCAAGGCAGACCCTTCGAGTCCGTGGGGATACGAGAGAAGACATGCGGCATTACATGCATTGCAGCGCTATGATGATGCGTTGGGTGCGTTCACCTACATGCATTCGCTCATCAAGGAGTCTGACGATCAGGAAATCCGTCGTACGTGTTACCTCGCGAGCGTTCAGATGATATCGTGACTTGGATTTCACAGAACTAGGCAAGAAATATGTCTCACTTTCCCGGTCGGAGACAATGATCGACGACGTCGTTCGCGGGATCTTCAAGATATGCCCACTTGTCCTCATCGACGTCAAGAGTGGTCGTTTGTGCGATGGCACGGTGCGAATGCATACATTCAAGTCAGAACCGCAGTTCAAAGAACTGATTTCCTCGATGACGGAGAGATTGGACGACAGACGTATCCTCCACGTGGTGGCAACATACTTTGAATATGTCATGTTCTCGCATGTATGGGAAGGAAAGGAGCCTTCGTTCCAGGACGTCAATCTCGTCAACTCAGTATGGGATCTGGATTCATCCCCGCTGAACGAGAAGCTGCGCCAATTCTGCGAGGTGGTTCGCAGGGACGGATATCGGTGGGCATGGAGTGACACGTGCTGCATCGATAAGACGATCAGCACGGTATTGAACCAGTCGCTCACGATGATGTACAAATGGTATGAAGCGTCTGCAGCCACGCTTGTCCTCCTTGCGAGCGTAGCATCTCCGTCGGCTATTGGCAATCTCACAGAGAGTACCTGGATGACGCGGGCCTGGACCGCACAAGAGCTTCTCGCACCAAAGGTGATCCGATTCTACGATCGCAATTGGAAGTCATACCTCGGTGACACCCATGCCAACCACAAGGAATCGCCGGAGATCATGCAGGAGCTTGCAGATGCCATTGGGGTCACTCGCGAAACGATCACTGCTTTCAACCCCGACGATCTTAGCATCCGAGAGAAACTACGGCTAGCTTCGACACGCAACGCGACGGTGGAAGAAGACGTCGCATACTCGCTGATTGGTATATTCAAAAGTGATATCCGGCCACATTACGGAGAAGGAGATGCGGCGCTGGGTCACCTACTAGAGGAGATCGTGGGTCGTTCCGGCGACGTGACAGTGCTTGCCTGGACCGGCAAGTCTTCGCCATACAATAGCTGTCTTCCTGCTACCCTTGCCGTTTATGTTCAAACGCCATCTGCTTCGCCTGCCATCGACGATGCCGAAATGGGAATGCATGTTGCGGCACTGAGAAGTTCACTATCTCGGACCGATGTCATCCCAGTCCATGACCGGGTTACCCGTTTACCACCAGCGCGGTTCGCCAACCGCCGACTATACCTCCCATGCATCATCTTCGCCGTCAACTGGCTCGGGGTACAAAACGTTGCAAAAAGCCAAGAGAACTACTACCGTGCTCGGGTTTCAGGCAATGGCTATGTGGACTTTCAGGCGACGGACAAGCTCCCGGTGACAGAGCCACGCAAGCTTATTTTCGTACATCCGTGGATTCGCGACTTGCGTGATCCGCTCGACGGGCTCGCTTGGGCAAGTACGATGGATGGCGACGAGTCCGAGTCCGATCCGGAGGCCGAGGCCGGCTTCGGGCCCACTGTGCCATCACCGCATACGTCATCCGCCGCCGGGATGGACGACTATACTCGGGCGTTGCGGCTGGTCGTTCGTCTGCGACAGCCATTCCATGCGTTGTTACTCCAGCAACAACCCAACGGGGAGTTTAGGCGGGTCGCTGCTGAGCACGACATCGTTCTCCCGGGACTCGATCACCGGGTCAGGGATATCCGTACTGAAGTCGTGGAGATACTGTGACGCTGTCACACGTATGGGGTTTTCCGTCGTTTGCGTTTGTCTAGCTGTACGCCGTCGTCGCTTTGTTTCTCCCGTCGTCTTTTTCGCTGTCGCGTTTTCTCTCTGCAGTGACGTAGTGAACTTCTGAAGTTTAGCTACCTCGTGACCCCACACCGCACCGCCGGTTCTCCTTGCGACACTCTCAGCGACTCGATAGCTGTTCCATCTGTTACGATTAGATTGTATGATGCTAGATCTATGTATAGCTGTCAGATACGGATTGCATTCCCTGGAGCAATGGACGTATCACATCGTAGGCGGTCCTTGACTGCCAGGATGCACCGACAGAGAGACGAAACTGTTGCCTTGGTGAACATGAAAGACATGACCAGTAAATCGAGGACACTGCAAACAAACAATATGCTGGAAGGGGGAAAGGGCATTGCGGAACCAATTGCAGAAGTTCTGCTGGGATGTATCAAAGCAACAGCCAGCAAAGTGTGAGTAATAGATAGGATATTAAAGTGTGACAAGTATTCATTGACACAAGCGAACATGATTGGGCAAGGGACACGACGCCTCATCCAGCAGACGAGCTACGCATCCCGCCTGCTTGTTAGCAAACCTGTTCGTTCCGGGATCAGTGCAGTACGTCCGAACTGAGAACCATAATGTACATCATGCACACGCAGCAGACTGGTGAACCCAACCCTTAATCCGTACAGTTCACACTATTATCATCTCACGGGGTCACTGAGTGAGTGCCTGATTTTTGCTGCGGAGAAGAACCTTGCTCCGGCTATCGTGGGAGTCTGGGAAGTTGCTTCGAGAATACGAAATGCCATGGTCAACGCAAACTGTGGGTCCTTGAGTCTCTGGGTAACAGCGCACGCGAAAAACACGCACGAGATCCACTAGGCGCCAATACGCATGTATGCGGGGGACCCGTTGATCGATTCGAGTTGAACTAATCCTCCTCGGCAACGCCAGAGCTGCCCGGTTATGATCCAGACGACCTGGCTCACCCGTCGTATTGTCATGAAACTTCGACGTGATCTGCTTGGTGCGCGCATCGTCCACAGTCTATATCGTCCCAATGGAACGGAGCCCGGGGGACTGCATCACCACAGCAAGATGGATGACGTCGGCCGGACTCTCCTCGTTTCCGACAGCTGAATGAAAAACAGACAGATGCGCAGACCGGGTGTTCTGCGAGTCGTAATCGCACGGCATTTTCAACCATCAACAGTCTGTCACCCAAAGTAAGCCCAGACTCGAACGGTGGCACGCAACATGAACAAAGACAATTCTTCGGCAGCCTCGGCGATGCTTGCAACCTGGTCTTGGATGCAAAATAACTGTCGCGATACATGACATACTGGATAATTCAGCGTTCACTGAAAAGAGTTTGTTCTGTCCCGGAGCCTATGCCTGCCCTACGACCAAAAAAAAAACGACGTCATTCCATGGATGGATCCAATGGCTTTTTGCATCGAGCGAGAGTGAGGGCTGTCAAGGTCGGGGTATGGGAAGAGATATAAATATCGGAGAGAATCGGTTGGCCCTTCCTTATACAAGCCGGCAGCGTACAACGGAAGGAGGGGGTGCTCAGCGGTGAGGCACTATAAGAGGCGAGATTGGCGTGGATAGGATTCCTGAAGGACTTTCACGATCGGGAAGACGATCGCGCCCCAGAGTTCCCGTAAAAGCACCAAAAGGTCCCTTGTCACATCCCTGAATTTGGCGCGCAGCGTCAGAGTACGAAGTTCCAACGGCAGTTCAAAGACGCGGGATGTCGTGGTGTAGAGAGCAACGTGGGCGGGATCTTGGTCGGATAGAAGTACGAGTGCATCGCAGGTATACTGGCCGGCATTTTATGATGATGACCGGCACCTAGAGATTTGAGAAGAGTGGGGAAACGAGAGAGGCCAGGTAACTTGCGAATACTAGCGACAGTATCCTGCAATTGTACGCCGAGGTGGCACGCCCGATTGTGCCAAGACTCGATGTTGGGAGGGCTGTCAAGTACTGTGCAAAGCTTCCCAGATGTCCCTGCAGGAGAAGTTCTACATTGTGATGGAGGGTAAGTGCCTTGTTGAGGTCAGACAGTGTTCCAAGCTGCATGGGCGAGCATGGAGGTAACTCATGATACTGCCCTGTGAAAAAGGCTCAATAAGGATCCCCTTGTTGGAAAAGTTCCAATGCATTGCATTCAAGGTTGAGTGCCTCATCAAGGTCAGACAGTTTTCCCAGCTGGTTGAAACAAGCATGAAGGTAAGCTGCAATGCAGCTCAGTGAAATGGCTTGGTTAGGATGCCCCTGCAAAAGAAGCTCCAATGCATTGCGTTCGAGGGAAAGTGCCTCGTCAAGGTCAGACAGCATTCCAAGCTGCACGAAATGTCTGTGGAGGGAATTCGCGGTAGTTCTAATGCATTGCGATGGAGGGCAAGTGCCAAGTCCAGATCAGACAGCGTTCTGAGCCGGCTGAAACAGGAATTAAGGGAACTCGCGATGTTACCCAGTGGAACGGCTTGACAAGGACCCCCCTGCGGGCGAGATTTCAACACATGACGATAGAAGGCATGTGCCTCGTGAAGGTCAGGTACCACACCCACTGGCAACTGCTCGAACCGGGTGCAGAGGAGTGCAAGGTCGTCCACCATGAAGGATTTACTGGGCCATCTCGGCAAACGATGTAAATATGCAATTTCAATGCGGCGGGCTCGCGGGTTGCCTTTGATACTAGTAGTCATCCGCAACGAGTGTGCGAGTTGATCACGTTCTGTAACAAAAAGGTAAATGTGAGGCCGGAATTCTAGTCCGTTGACTGGCAAGCATACCTGTTATGATGATCTGGTCCTCGTAAAATGTGGAAGTAGAGCACAGTACCATGGCTTCGCACAAATATGAATATGTTATTAGGCAGTGCATGCGAAAACGACTCCCGCTTTGTTCCGTCGGGTATTTCCAACCCAAAATTCCGATAAACTTTGGCAAGCAAGGGCCCAAGGCGAGACGGAGTCGTTGACTGTCTCGGCTCCCTGTACCTTGGGGTGTTATCTACAACTGTATAAAGTGTGAGTGAATCTAGCCTACACCTATGCGAATACGTGGATCGATCTTGCGGAACAGTCGGTTACATAATCGGTCACGCCACATCCGCGGAAGAGGGAGCCACTTGCGTTGATCTAGACGACAATGTCTTCCTCAACAGCATATCAGACATTTTCCCTGGTCAACCAGGTACATCAAATCTCACCCAAGGATGAAATGTACGCATTTGATGTCGAGGCCAACAAGCGCGTACTTCAACAGATGCCATGGAAGCAAGAGTAAGTGCTGTAGCTACAACCTCCTGTTCCAGCGTGTCATTGCACGTCGCGATCCCATGCCACCCCGTACTCACCGTGACTGAACAGTCCGAAATACTTCAAATCGTGTAAAATATCCGCTGTTGCTCTGATTAAAATGGTTCGCCAACTTTCTTGCTTCCGTGCCTTTGCCTTTCATCTCTGTGCCACCCAGCCACCTTTGCCACCCAGCCTTAAATGGTACTTTGGAGACTGATACTACTGTTGTCGATAGGTCATACATGCGAGATCAGGCGTTCCACACGAAATCATGGGTCTCATGCAAGGAAAAGTCATCGGCAACTCAATCGTAATCATGGATTCCTTCGCGTTGCCTGTCCAAGGTACTGAAACGCGTGTAAACGCCGCAAACGAGGCAAACGAGTACATGGTCACATACATACAGGAAGGCGAAAAGGTACGGATCGATGACATGCTTCAGCGGTTATGCGAGGTTGATTTTTATGCACTTCGTTCTCTGGCTCGGGTAGGTCAAACGACTCGAGAATCTGATCGGATGGTATCATTCCCATCCGGGTTATGGGTGTTGGTTGTCTGGTATTGACGTCGACACGCAAATGAACAATCAGCAATTCCAAGATCCTTTCGTTGCCGTCGTCGTATGTCCGGCATTGCTATCCAATTTCTATCTCACTCTTGTGTCTCATTCTCATTGTATTCGCTTAGATCGACCCCAACCGCACGATTTCAGCGGGAAGGGTTGACATTGGTGCATTTCGCACTTACCCCAAAGACTATACCCCTCAAACATCTTCCGCGTCTGAATATCAATCCATCCCCCTCGCCAAGATTGAGGATTTCGGTGCCCACGCTAATCAATATTATCAACTTGAAGTCGAAATCTTCAAATCTAGCTTGGACGAGGAATTGCTTGGTCTGTTGTGGAACAAATATTGGGTCAATACATTGAGTGGGAGTAATCTGATCTCGGTACGTGTACCCTTTTCTACTTGTTAGTATGGGCCAAATACGATTTGTATTCCGTAGAATCGTGCCTACGCGGTATCGCAGATCGCAGATTTGCATGAGAAACTTGCAAGAGCGCAGACGGCCGTTGGTAATACACGGGCACCTGTACCAACGTTGAAGGGACAAGATGAGAAAGGATCCAACAACAAGGTATCACACACCTCTCAATTTGGCCCCAAGCCCTTCCTCTTACGCGACGTCTCACAGCAAGAAGATAAGAAAAAGGAAGACAATCAACTCACCAAAACTGTCAAAGACAGGTGCGTATCCCAACGCTCGTATTCACCCGTCCCAGGAACTGACCCTTGACCGCCGTTCGGTTGACAGCCAGAAAATTGCTGCTGAAGCGCAACATGGTCTCATCTCGCAGATACTCAAGGACGTCATCTTTTCGTCGAGACCGAGTCAAGAACCTGACGCGTCACGCGTGGCAAGGCTGGTAGATGCGACGATGACGATTGGTTGATTGTATCAAATAAGACGTATTAAGCCGATCGTGGTTTTGTACGACGTTGGGGATTCATATTCAGGCCTGGGCATTGAACCGAGGTGCATGACCGCGGAGTGAGTCGCAAAGTGCCACTTGTAATACGGCGTTCATCTGCTAAAGTGTGTTTCGCGACTTGTGGGAGCATCATTTATATTGCTGGTGCTCAGCACAGACGCGGAGATCTACTGTGCCAGTGATTGTCGATTCCGACTCGTAGCCTTACCTAGGACGCATCCCCACGATCCGAGTGGGAGAGCTCATCGGTAATTGCTGCTGAGCGCTGAGCACTTTGGAGCACTCTGGATTCCATTTTGTTCAAGTTCAACCTCAAATACTGGTAACTGCGTTGTGCAACCGTTCGCTGGGTAAAATACGTCGAGAAAGGTGTTTGCTGCCGCTGACAGGCGGCCTTGCTGAGTTTGCAGAGGATGATAAATGGTCTGGTCACCAGACTAGATGATAAAGAGGTGCGGCCTACTCAACCACTGGCAATTACATGATAGTCTTACCACGCTCTCGGAAGGAAGAGCTCCTTGAGCTACCTCGTAACGGGGTAAAGCATACCGTTACCGTATCAACCCGGCAGTTTATTCCTGACATGGGACCACATTTGTCAACTTCCGACGATTCGGAAGTTACTCCACTGAGGTAGGAGATCTCTCGATTTCCGGAATGGAGTTCCAATAGCTGTTCCGCGCTGTGTCGTAAGGCATCGGATTTCCGACATTTGGAATGGCTCGAAGTCGTTCAAGAAGTCTGGCGATGAGTCGCTCATTTACATAAGGATGGTCCCCGAGGGTGGAGGAACGCATGATGCTCTCTGATTGTACCCGTCTGTTATTGTCGGTGGTCTCACCGCTAGTTCGTGCAGTGTCGTGTTTGGAAAGGCAGGCCCTGGCTCAGGCTCCATCGGACGCTGGACCGGCCCAGGTCGCTAGTCAAGACGTGGAATTTCAGCCTTCCTGGTCCACCGAACAAGCTCTACCGGCACAAGACAGAGGATACGCAGCCTGGTCCTTTGTAAGTAGTGTATGATTCAGACCAGCTCCCCAATTTGACTTTGACTGTCTATTCACTTTATTCTTCAGTTGTTTGCTGCTGCTGTCGTGGAAGCCGTTACCTGGAGTATCCCCTTCTCGTTCGGTATCCTGATAGGAGACTACCTCCAGCTTCCTGAGATAGCGTCTCAACCGAATGCTTCTACGCTCATACCCTTGATTGGCACGTTGTCTTCCGGGATCATGTACTGCTCAGGTAGCTTTCATTCCGTGCGCTCCATTAACACCATTAATCCCAATCTCAATGATGAATTTTAGGGCCTTTGGTCTACCCCTACATGAGTCGGCATCGGACCCATATCCGTCCCTTGATGTGGTTGGGGATGACGTTGTGCTGGGTTAGTCTCCTGATAGCGAGTTACTCGCGTAAGGTAAGCGAACCTTGACGTTTGGAGAAGCGTGACGAATACCACTCTCCCAAAAGATATATGTATATGTCATTTTTCAAGGCGTCCTGTACGGAATTGGTGGAGGTACGAAGTATACTTCCCCGCATCCTCCTTCTCAGCCTTTGAGATTTGCACAGGGCTAGTGTACCCGCCGTGCATCTTATACATGTCAGAATGGTTTTTTAAACGTAGGGGTCTTGCGAACGGCATCCTCTTCTCAGGTGAGACTAACTGCACGTCCACGATACCGCTTCCTTGACTGTGCTTTCGAGGTACGCCTGTTGGAGGCCTCATTATGCCCTTTGTGTTGCCGCCTCTGGTTAAGGCTTATGGGTTATTCATGGCACTGCGCACCATCGCCATCGCCCTCCTGGTTCTTCTGTTTCCATGTTTAACATTCATACGACCACGCCTCCCAGACCTTCAAGTCCACACTGGTCGTTCCGTCTACCCCATCGCAGCGTCATCGATCACGTTGCGAAATCGGGCATGGTGGACCCTTCTCGCCGCAAATGTCTTTCAAGGTTTCGCGTTCTTTGTCCCGTTAATCTACATTCCGGGTTCGTTTACGTTCCCAGTGCCTGTTCGGTGCTTACAGCGGATTTTCAATCACCACTGTTCTCCTCTACGCTCAATCTTGACAGCGCCTTGTCATCCCTTGCAATCGCTTTGCTCAACGGTAGGTCTCAATCGCACCACGCATGAGCTCAGTGATGTTAATTAACCACCATGACCCAGGGTTCTCCTCCGCCGGTCCAATTTTGGTCGGCTTCTTGTCAGACTATTTCACACCCTGGCCGATTGCCTTCATTCTCTCCACCCTATCGCTTTTGTGCACGGTCGTGTTTTGGGGTGTCATTGGCGACGTCGTCGGCGTGATGTTGTTCAGCGTGACGTACGGCTTCGTCGCGAGTGGCTGGAGCACACTGTGGTCCTCCTTTGTCCGCCAGATATCGCGTGAGTCCCTCATTTAATCCGCTCAAGTCCTGATCACTCGAGGATACAATGACAACGCGTCAAATCACTGACTGCGTGGTATGACTCCCACACACAGACGAAGACCCCTCGCTTTCCATGTCCATGTACGGCATCCTGATGCTCACACGCGGCCTGGGCAACGTACTGAGCACGCCTGTCTCGACCGCTCTCGCACCCGTGCAGTCGCTCTCTACTGTCAATGATGGCGGTGCAAGGCAGGGTTTCGCGCTTGACGACGGGCGGTTCGCATGCTTGATTGCGTACATTGGGGTGTGTTATGCTGCGACGATGCTCGTCTCTGTCGTCGGGTGGGTTGGGAAAAAAGGTAATGGCGAACAGGAGTCGGGAGTCTGCGTCTGATTTAGGGTAGGGGGAAAGGTTATTGGACACCAATTTGCACAAGTGGATGATCTGTTTCTCAAGGAGGAACTGAAGGTATATGCTTTATGAAAGACTGCACTCGGGTATGACTTTGAGATGCACTTTACACACATGTGGCGGGATAACAGAAAGGTATATTGATCTTGGGGTCGAAGATCATCATATGGAAAGTGATGCACCTTCAAGCATTCAGTTATGATTATTTTTCTAGGATCTAAGATCTACCATGAGATACAATGGTCTCGACCAGATCTTGCACTGGGAAATGATGTTCTCAATTTGATGGTGACTCGGCAACGTCTTCGGTCACATGGAGAACCCATAACCTTCGCAAAGGTCTCAAATATGCATGAAGCAGATGCCATGGCGGCAGTTTCTGCTCTTGGCCCTACTGCATCCGACCTCAGTCTGTTGTACTGACATGTGACCAGGCAGCTCGCTTATGAGTGATGTAAACCAGTCCCTTGGTCCTGTCAAAGGATCAGAGGCCGCCGTCAAAAGTGAGGAAACCGATGTCCCGTCAGTACGTTGTATTGATACCGCCGGCGCAGCACCTTCTAATACCTCTGCAGAAATTGCGCCAGAGAAGTAAACGGTGGGCAACCACAGAGAGTAATGGTGCGGCATCAGAAGAGACGCCGTCAGATCGTGCAATTAGATCTAACAAATTATCATACTATGATATCCAAATGCTACTGTATTCGCCATAGATCCGAATGTGCAAGACTGACTTGCAAGGCGGCGAAGGGGACGACGTGTCAGGGGCGAGACTGATTGGCAATACGAATTACAAATTCTACATGTTTTGCTTACGTAGTGTACAGTAGAGAGAGGAGGGGGCGATAAGAGGGGTGGATTGCCAGATGTGGAAATACCTCGGAAAACGCGAGCGGAGTGTAAATTTGAGTGCAGATAGGTCGAGGTCCATTGAACTTCGGACCTGTCTACAGTCATCCACCACTGTTTGCGCCACTGAATTTGTCTGAGCTCATACATCACAACGACAATACTTACAGTAGACCAGAAGTTGTAATATTTATTGTATATATCTAAACATTGTCTCTGTAAAAAATCAAGTGCATCA
>QFEM01005511.1:5816-20944 GCA_003316205.1 Boletus bicolor
CGCGCTGCTTCGGTGGAGCGCGATATTTCTTTGACAGGTTCTGTTGCTCCTGTTACTCCGCCACGCAGACTCTTCCTTCGTGCCCCATCGCCCGCCGCCGCCGACGCGTTCAAAACTCCCACGAAATCCACAGCCACCAAAATCTGGCCGAAGCGTGATTCGCCAAACAACCCGTTCCTTATCGAGTCAAATGGCGAGGTCAAGTTGCGCTCGGAATGGGACAGCAGCGATGACGACGAAGAGGTTGTCGGCGAGGCCCGGGTACGGGAAGGAACGCCTACTCCCATATATGAGGAAAAGCCGACAATCACATATGTCTTGTGAGTACTACGCACATCTGCACGTATAACCATTTTTTTCATTCAATGATGTTTCAGCCGTGGGCAAAAGGCGACTTTCCACAATCCCCTTCACGGACTTGCTGCCGAGGTGGTCGCCGCTTCTAGGTTGCCCATCGATCACCCTGATTACGAAGCTGCCGAAGCCTGTCCCCCGAAGAGATTGTTCTTCTCTGCCGGAAAACGAAAGTCCCGGGATCGTAGTCGTGAGAACAATTCCACGGAGGGTGTCAATCGTGCTGAAGTCCAACGGCCGGAAGTTGGCCACGACGAGACTTCGGAAGGTGAACAAAGTGATACTGGGACTACTCTCAGGAAAATTTCTCCTGCAGACAATTCCGAGACGGAGACTGTCCCATCCAAACCTGCCTGCGAGGCTTCTTTGTGCCTGGTCGACACTGAGGAGCTGCAATGTGGTCGTGAGGCCCGCGAACGCAGAGAGACGGCAGCAAAAACTCGCCTAGCTTCCAGAGATGGCCTCCGCGCCGGAGCTGTCTTCGCAGAACGGGACGGACCCGCACGCCGGGCCATGGGACCTCTTCGGAGCGCATAGATTGGACTTCGAGCACTCCGTCTTCATCTCCTTGTCCTTGGTTGCGTCTCGTTCATTCATTCATTTTTGTATATACGCGCATCCCTTGTTTGTCTAACCGTGCGGTCGTTTTTGCGATAGCTCGTTCTAGTCTTGCACACTTCTCGACGATGCTTGTTCTCGCCCGCGTTACCCTACTGGCTCACTCCTTGCGATGCCCCTCCATACCTCTACGCATTTTTACCGCATGCGACACCACATGTCTATCCACGTATCAACGTAACCATCTAACCCATATGTTCCATTCTTTTATATTCGCAATTGCAAATGCAAGTGCATTCTCGATAGGGTAATTCAATTTACTATCGCATTCGCTCGTTTACTGAGTACTCACTGTCTAGTACTGATAATGGAAAACGAGCTCAGCGCTCTACATGTACTTGAGGTGGTCCTCGGTCACGTATGACCAGAACGAACCTGTCATAAAATTTATGATCAGAATGAAAATAAAAAATATATATGAATGATGTGAGGCCTCGATTGCATCGCTCGTGTCATGTGTATCTGCTTGATATACTTATCGCATTCGAGTTCTCCCTAGCCTCACTGCTGCCTTGTGTCTCGGTCCCTCGGACATATAGGCCCATTGACACACCAGCCACATGTACGACACTCGTAGAGACAGATCATTCAAGACAGTTCGCCTTGTACCTGTGCTCCGCGTCCCTCAGTCGGGAGGACGATACAGCTGCTTGTCTAGGGGTCGTATCTCGGTTAAATCGACATGTACCTTTTAACACGCGAACCACGCTCTCACTCTGCTGTTGAGGTTCGAGGGCGATCTGTCGCCTGCCGCCGGATCACGATACGTCTAATGCCTAGACGTTAAACCGCGGAATGATGATGGTGACACCTCGTTCGTCGAGAAGATACGAGCAACGTGCGTCCAGCGTATAATTATAGGGGTATGGAACCAAGTGCAAATACGCAAGATTTGAGGTACTGAACAAAAAAAGGCATATAGGACCTGTTTTTCTTTTCTCCCTTTCTCTCTTTCTCTTGTCGCTTTTCTGATCTTTACTTTGGGTTCGAAATGTGGTCTGGAGTATGCGCGAAACGAGACGTGGAGACAGAATGACGCCTGCGCCGTTAGTTTGTGAGACCAGAACGCGAATGCGGTCATGATCTGAATTACATAAGGGAAAGGGGGGAGGGGAGATTCGGAGAAGGTGGTGCGAGGACATGGCAGACATTGATGTAGCACTGTGATACGGAGAGTAGATTATTCCAACGGGACGAACAAAGAAAGAGGGGAAGCGGACATGGAACTGGAGCAGTGCATGGGGCACTCATGCATTGTTACGTATATGTTTTTCCGCGAGCTCGGCAGCGAGCACAGCGTCTGGGTCGCGTCCTGCCACCTCGGGGAGGAGAAGTGTGAAACCTGTGTATACGAGAAATCCATCGTTGGTAACGGGAATCACACAGCAAGCAGTGATGACCGGAAGGGGTTAGTAACTCACCGGCTCCAAGTATACAGCACGCGAAGAAGACTGTCAAAAAAAAAAAAACACGTGAGCACACCGATTCATTACAGCTGGAGTGGAGTGAGAAAGGTGGGAAGAACTTACTCCAAAGTACGGCAGGCGTCCCGATCGAAGTTGTGAGTGTGTTGAACACGAGCGCGGAGATGATCGCGCCCGCCTTCCCACTTGCAGCAGACATACCATGTGCAAAGGCGCGGTATTTTGTGGGGAAGACTTCGGCGGGGTAACACTGCAGTGCCATCCGCTTCAGGGTCAATCGGGTTGGAGGGAACCGCGGGTACTTACGTATGTTGTACTGGTGATTGTGCGAGGCGCTGTGAGTGGGTACCAACAACGCAAGATGGATCGGATCGACTCACGAGTTAGCTCCAAAGTTGAAGAAGAACTAGGCGAGGAGTGGGTCAGTGCAGGTTTAGAATATGAAATGCCTAGACACACCTGCAGGAATGCGAAGCAGGTAACGAACGACGCATTGTTGAACGAGTTGAACTTGCCTGCCAAGATGCCCACTAACGATACTGCAGTTCGGAGGACGTCACACCAAGCGGGCGAGAGGAGACTTACAGAATAGTGCTGTCATGAGGAATCCCTGGAGTTGGATAACCTTACGGCCGAGCTTCTCGATAGTCAATACTGTGACATAGTAACCTGATCACGAGAAAATTTTCGAATCAGAAACCGTGCTAATAAACAGAGTCAGAACACTTACCGGGTACGAATCCAAGCACAGTAATGATGATGTTCCCGGTAGAGATTTTGAAGAGTTTCTCCCATGCCGTACCCGTCTCATCAGCGTATCCGATCTCCTGAAGCACGACATTTTGGTTGAGGTTGATGCCGTAGAACCTACAATCAAGTAATTCTCGAACCTATTGCCTTCCTTCAACGGAGCCAAAACTCACGCAATGTCCAGCAGGAACCAACAAGCGCATGTTCCAATCAGAATTTTGGCATGACGCCATTCAGAGAAGTATTCCAAGAATTCTGATCACATGTGAGTCGTCGATCATGTGAGCAAGGAATCCAATTACCCTTGAAATGCGCTTTTTTTGGGAGTTGATTGTCGTCAACATTATCCTCCGAGGAGGTGGGTGAGAGTTTTTGGGCCTTCAAGTTATCACCATCTTCAGTCATGTATTGTGCCTCTTTATAACGTTTTGACTCAGGCAGCGTCAAACGTTGGTATAGCGTGCCAAAAGCAGGCACTAGCGAGAGACCGACGGCGATTCTCCATGCTGAAAGATGGACATGAGCTCAGCGCGGAGTCATTGCTGAAGTGCAGCAAACATCACCCACCTCCATCCACCTTAGATACCTCACCCAAGTCATTCATAACATGCTTGTAACATGCCAGAACGATGATCACGACCAAGCTGCCGACCAAGCTTCCCCAACCCTGGTTGGCGAAGATATACACTAGGAGCGTGCCTCGTTTACGGACCGAGGCCCGATCACTGGCAACCGAGGCAGACATAGGGTAGTCCCCTCCGACGCCCACACCGAGGAGAATGCGGAACATGGATAAGTAGATCAGACACCCATTCGGGGAAAGGTCATCTTCGGAAGAAGTTCATTTCCGTGTTTCGATGGATACGGGTGGACGCACTGGTTGGACACGAGATACACAGGATGGTCGCCAAGATGATCAACATCAGTTCTTTCCCATCTTGGGCAGATCAGATTCTCAGCAAATCGAGTGAACGGAACGAGCGCTCACAAACAGTTTTGCGGCCGAGGGCATCTGCAAGATATCCTAGATGAAATTATGAGTGCATGCTCGGAGCACATACAATCTATGTCCCTACCGAAGCCAAATTGACCGATAACACTGCCGATGTTCGCTGAAGCCTTCAATAAACCTGAGAGGTTGTTGGGAAGACTCTTTCCTCCGTACAATCTGTATTGCAACATGGTTGAAACAGGCTAGAATGAGAGAGAAAACTAAGCCACTGTAGTGTAGTTATGGGGAGTCATGCTTACGTTAATAATGAACAAGTCGTAGGCTGATTCGAGCTCGGTGAACGGATATTGAATCACGAAAAGACGGTAGACAAACCATCTAGGAAGAACCCAACCTGCAGAAACGAAAAATATCGTCGGAGGCTTTTTCGAAAGCAGGGAGCCACGCTTACCCCAGCGATAGACAACAATTTGATCTCTGCAAGAGTCAGAAAAAACGGAGGGCTGTTGTCCACATCTTGCTCGTAAAGCTCGAGAGAAGATTGAGGCTTTTCGCCAGCGAGTTCGGTCATGATGACTACCGGGAGGATAACGAGGCAGAAGGGAGCCAACTTTATACCGGACACTTATATCCGTTAAATAAGCACGAGCTAGAAGTTACGAAGTACGTGTTACACAGCCTAATTGCGGCTGCCAGCTCGGCATCAACGCATATCTCACAGGGAAATTGAAGAATGTTTGAAGCATGTTGACAGTGGTCACGAGGAATGGTTAGAACGTTAGCGGCCTCAGTATACCTAGTATACCTGTAATTGCCACGGAGAAAGTGGAAGAAGGAAATCATCCGCACTGTTCCTGCCGAACCCGAACGGTCAACGATGATTAATCCGGAAGGCCTGAGATCCGTCACTGGCACCTGGGTCCCGCATGTCGCCAAGCAAGCATTTGTACAAGTGAGGATCACCGGGGGACCGACCCGGGGAGTCCATTCTGACCCCCTCCGACAAAGTCCGACCTTCGCACACTACGTTTCAAGTATCATTCCACACCAGCTGCCCTAAAAATGATACACTAATATGAGGCGGCTCCAATGGTCCTAGGTGGTTTGGGACAGTCTAGACTGGGTGTTACCAGGTCCTCAGCCAAGTCCACACGCTGATCAGCGGCTGAACATATGGCACGAGGCGCAATGCGGCGGAGTGTTTTGCTGGTCAATTGAATGTTGCGGCAAAGTCTCGGTTGAAAATTAGATAATCGCAGTTGATTGGCTTAGCGACGAACGTTGCCCACGTGTCATAATATCCATCTTGGTAGCCACGTGTTCTATGGTTACTTGCGTCGTTCGGACTCGCCAGCAGAATCCAGATTACAGGCTTCCCCGCCAATTCCCCTCACTGGCTAGTCCCCCTACACATACAATTTTACCCCCGCTGATTTGTCGCCAGTTGAGACTCACTGACGTAGCGTTGTTCAGTGCAACAGCCAACTTGTCAATTACCCCAAACCCAATGGCTTCTCAGCTTCCTTGCGGAGTGCAGTTTCATTCCCTGTGATCAACCTGCACATCAGACAGGATAAGAGCGAGGTCAGTGATTCGTCCAGCCCACATATGAGCGTGGTGTGGCTGATCATTCATGTGTTTGATATGGAGACCGGGTCCATGGTGATAACTGTGTCCGTGCAACGAGCGAAGTTCATTTTACAGTCCGACAAATAAGTATGCATCAGACAGCGGCGATTCCCTCGATCCACAGATAACACGGTCTCAATACCAAGATTTTGAAAACCACCATGCCAAGGGCCATAAACTCAGTGCTCCCTGGACATTCCAAGCAAGCTTTTGCCAATCGTGTGCGGGTTGGGCAAATGTCTAGGGTTCCGGAGTGCTTTCAGATATGTATTATTCGTTCCCAATTTTCAAACAGCTGACGGATCCTCGGGAGTTGTTTTGCGGGCTAGATTCGCAGCGCCGATCGTCGGTGGTACAGAGTCCGAAAGGAATATGAGAAGTACGAAGTGGACAGCAGACTCAACACCAGCCTGGGACGGATCAATCCATTATCCTGCACGGTACACCGTCAATTTGTTCCCGCTCATGAGCCATGGTTAAATTCTGGTCCTCAACACTCCATTACAAATGTACATATTGAGAACACGGTCAGCATACGGGAACATCAACAAAACATTGATTGGCAAAATACAACACCTCGGGGACTCAATAACTATGCACCTATGCGTACCAAACCCTTCATGGTCTTGCGCAATGCCAACACTGCACGGGTATGATCCAGACGACCAGACTCGTTCATTATGTTGTCATGGGATGTGGATGTTGTCTGGTTGGCGTGACCATCGTCCACAGCTCACATTGTTCTAATGAATAAGTCACCCGGGCCGGAGCGGTGCGCGGTGCAACAGCTCGGATGGCGACGCGGGGGAAGCTCGTAGATAGTCTGTCGGGGAAGACAAAAAAAAAGAAACCGTCCGGAGTTATCTGCCAGGGTGCTGTGATCGGACGTGTAAAGTGTGCTGCCAAAATGCAATGAGCCCAGGCTGCAGCCAATTTCCATGGATCCAGGAGATCACATTGACGATATCATATGCTAGGGAAGAAATCAAGAGACGGGAACTGACCCGGGCAGGCAAGCTGTGTGTGACAAAATTCAATCTCTGAATCATTGCACGCCCTGCAACAGCTTATTATGCAGCACGAAAGAATTTTGCATAACACCAAAAAAATACTGTGAAACACTATCGAGATGTCAGTTGTTGCATTGTGAGCAAAGTCTATCAATCATTCTGCCCTGTGCCAGTGATGCGCCCGCTGACCGAACTTGATACCTACAACGATTTGCGCATGCCTCTAAAGCCTCACTTTAGCCCTCGCGGACGACTCTGCTACTCCCGCGCTGCCATTAGCACTTCTTACGGGAGAGAACACATTCTCTTGTCTCTCTGCCCAAACCAGGAGTTCGTTGATGAGTGAATCGATCTCCTCTTCCGTGTTTCCTGCATGAATAGTGACGCGAATTCTAGATCTCTTTACAATCGGATAGGTAATCGGCGAGACCGCGTGTCCCCTCTGCAACAGGTAGTCCGCCAGTTGTCCTGCGCAAGGTGTAAACATCGGAATGATCGGAGAGCACAAACCAGGATCAGAGACCGCAGCCGTGGTATCATATTTGTTTAGCGCAAGGATGGTCTCGGGAACGTTCCTCAGGGCAACAAGGAGCTTCTGACGTGCGTAACGAGATAGGCGATTTAAACGTTGCCGAAGCTTTAAGGATTGATGCGTGATGAGAATAGAAACACGGAATTAGCGAGTGTATACGATGGGAGAGGTCGACTATACCTCTTGGCCGTGTGGGCTCGGTATGACACCGAGGCATGATTCAAGAGCATAGATGTCAGTGTATGGCATCGATGTCGAAAACATGATGCTCTTCGCGAAATTGGTCAAATAGTCCCTTATGATTGGCGAGGTCAAGACGACGGCTGCGTAACAGGTTCGGCGTTATGGTTAGTTTTCCAAATGCATACAATTCCCAAAGACGAGCAGTATATACCTCCGCGAAATCCCCACTCTTTACCGAGCGTATGGACCTTGGTATGAACACGATCGTTCAAACCTAGATGCGAGACATACCCAGTCCCGTTTGGCCCGCATATCCGTGGGCCTCGTCCACGACAATGTGCGCATGTCCGATGGGCACAAGAGTCTGCATGAGTTCCACGATCTCTACAAGAGGACAGAAATCTCCGTCCATGCTGTACAGACTCTCCACTACAACAAACACAGTGGAGGTCCGAGTAATCTGAGGATGTTTCTGTAACACGCCGAGGAGGCATTCTTTGAATGAAGCTATGGAGTTGTGTGCGAAGCGGTAGGAGGCAAGGGATGATAGACGGATACCCTCCCGGCAAGACGAATGGACCAGCTCATCATAAATGATGACGTCGCCTTTCTGTGGGACAGTACCAAGAAATGCCAGGTTGGCACTGTAGCCGGACATGACGAGCAAAGCGGACGGGGATCCAAAGAAATGCTTGAGTGCCTTCTCGAGTGCATTAATCTCTGCAGAATTGCCCGTTCCAAGGCGGGAACCAGTAGACCCAAAGAAACGAGTCTGGGGTGCTGTTTGCACTTTGTGCAAGAAACTATCCCTAAGTACATGGTCCGTAGAGAGCGATAGATAGTTGTTTGAGAAGAAATCAGGAGCGTGAGACGGGAGAGGCTGGTCGAGACAGAACACTGTCATGCCCTCCCTGGCTCGATCGGCGATAGCTTGCTGAAGGGTATTAAGCAAAGGTGAAGGTTGTAACATGATAGTGGGGAGAATGGTGTTAGACTGTCACTTGTACCTGCCCTTTTATGCTCGAGCACGAGTTACAAGTTCAGCGATTACACGTGATCCTCTGGATACAATAGCATTCCTCCCGGATGCTGCGTGTTGATCGCAATCCTTAACAGCCAAATAGTGAGAAGTCAGTGCGATTGGTTAGAGATACTGTTACCCACCCACCCCTGTGAGCAAAAAATTCAAACCTAGATCGGCCTAGGCCATTGGAAACTGCAGCTCCACGCAGCAAGATTGCACGAGTAATTATTTTCCTCGCTGGGCTTGTTTTTCTGAGAACCAGGATACGGGTTTTTCCTTAGAGTAGGCTGCGTACTCCCTGTGAGACGATCCGGACCCGCTGGTCATAGCAGACCTGCAGCCCGGCAGCCTGGGTCGTGGAACGAGAAAAACTCTGAGTCAACGAGGTCTGTTTGTGCTGCAAGGACACAAACCCAACTATTCCAATGCAGTGGAAGCGACGTCAGCTTGCGAGATATTCTTCAAACTTCAAGCTTGAAGCTTGACGCATTACTTGACGTGAACCTGCAATGAGCCAGCGGTGTTGCAAAGGACAGAATACATATAGTCTCATACCAGATTCGGAACAAGTTGAAACAATTTGTTCCGATTTGATGTTGCGCATTTTGCGCCCGGTGTGATCCTAGCAGGGTATAGCTACGATGTGTTGAGTGATACCCGAGCCGAGCCGATACATTGTCATCCCGTGAACTCACCGGTACTCAAGCACTCACCCGTGATACTTTGAAATCTCATTGCCTGTCCCCGGAGTTGGGTGCATCCTAGTGTTGTGAAATGCTGATGCGAAGATACCAGTCGCACAGTCCCTTCTCCCTCTGGGGTGCTTGATGCATCCTCTGGACACTGATACATGTAGCAGAGACTGGGGCGGCTAGTCCGGTGACCTGGTAGACCGTCTCAGATTCTATCGAGGCACAATACAGTAACCGTAAATTTTAACCTAGGGGTTGCGCGGACTCGCACGTGCACGTGAACACAAGCCAAGAAAACTACCGGCTTCTTCGTGGTGATAACCTTTGTTCGTCGTGGGCATCAAGTTTTCAGCTTACATAAAAGGTAAGAGCCACAAGATTGACTCAAATTAACCGATCGCATAAATGATACACACGCCTCGTAGTACAGTAGAAGCCTACCTGGGAAACAAAAAAACGATCTGTTATCCATCGCAGTGCCATTATCAAACATTTAATTAAGTGTAAAATGTCGAGATGCGATGAGCCATGCGACTAAATTCCCCTAGATTCAGGAGATCGTGTTGACAGTATCAGATTCCAGGAAAGAAATCAAGGGGCGAACACCGGGGAGTGACACGGGCAGACAAGTCGTGTGACAAGATTCAAACACTAAATCCGGGTCTCTGTACGCTTTCAACGGATCATCACACCAGCAAAATACTGTTAGAAACTAGAGATATCAATTATATTACTGTCTATTTCAGTCAAGTTGGCACCGTGGGAAATTTATCTGAAAAACACACCTCACCTCGGTACACGTATATCTTCTCAACACCAGCTCGGAACTTGTTGGTAATGATACTCTTCGACTCGGACGACTGTGTCTACATTTTCCGAACTGACCGATACAGGAAATATGATTTAAAAAAATTGAATGCCGAAAACTTGGTTTTCTTTTGGATCGGTCATATTGGGGGGTGTTCTTCAAGCTTGACTGAACATTTTCCGAACTGACCGACATAGAAAATGTGATTTTTAAAAAGAGACGAATGCCGAAATTTTCGTTTTTTTTTGTGTCGGTCATGTTGGAGCGTGTCCACCAAGCTTGTCCGAGTCGATTGGTATCATTTCTGTGAAGTTCCGAGCTGGTGTTGAGGAGATATTGTAAACGAAATCTATCAAACGTTATGCCCTATCGTACACCCGCCGACCGATCTTAATACCTACAATTTGGGTATGCTTCTAAAGCCTCGCTCTCGCCTCCACGGACGCCTCTCCCGCTCCCGCGCTGCTACTAGTACTTCCTGTGGGTGGGAACACACACACTTGTCGTTCCGCCCAAGTCAGGAGTTCGTTGATGAATGAATCTATCTCCTCTTCCGTGTTTCCTGCATGGATAATGACGCGAATTCTAGGTCTCCTCACAGCTGGATAGGTAATCGGCGAGACCGCGTGTCCCCTCTGCAACAGGTAGTCCGCCAGTTGTCCTGCGCAAGGTGTAAACATCGGAATGACCGGGGAGCACAAACCAGGATCAGAGACCGCAGCCGTGGCATCATATTTGTTTAGCGCAAGGATGGCCCCGGGAACGTTCCTCAGGGCAACAAGGAGCCTCTGGTGTGCGTAACGAGACAGGCGATTTAAACGTTGCCGAAGCTTTAAGGATTGATTCGTGATGAAAATAGAAATTCGGAATTAGCGAGTGTATACAAAGGGAGTAGTCAACTATACCTCCTGGCCGTGTGGGCTCGATATGACACCGAGGCATGATTCAAGAGCATAGATGTCAGTGTATGGCATTGATGTCGAAAATATGACGCTCTTCGCGAAATTAATTAAGTAGTCCCTTATGATCGGTGAGGTCAACACGACCGCTGTGAAACAAGACCAACGATGAGATTGGTTTCCTAAACGCTTATCCGAGAGACGGGCAGTACATACCTCCGTGAAATCCCCACGCTTTGCCAAACGTATGGATTTTGGTATGAACACTATCGTTCAAACCTAGATGCGAGACATACCCAGTCCCGTTTGGCCCGCATATCCCCGACGTGTGGGCCTCGTCCACGACAATGTGCGCATGTCCGATGGGCACAAGAGTCTGCATGAGTTCCACAATCTCTGCAAGAGGACAGAAATCTCCATCCATGCTGTACAGACTCTCCACTACAACGAACACAGTGGAGGTCCCTCGAGTAATCTGAGGATGTTTCTGTAACACGCTGAGGAGGCACTCTTTGAATGAAGCTATGGAGTTGTGTGCGAAGCGGTAGGAAGTACGGGATGATAGACGGATGCCCTCTCTGCATGACGAATGGATCAACTCATCGTGGATGATGACGTCGCCTTTCTGTGGGACGGTAGCAAGGAATGTCAGGTTGGCACTGAAGCCAGACCCGAAGAGCAAAGCGGATGGAGCTCCGAAGAAATGCTTCAATGCGGTCTCGAGTGCATTGAACTCCAATGAGTTTCCCGTTGCAAGACGGGAACCAGTGGATCCAAGCAAACGAGTCGGGGCCGCTGCCTGCACTTTGTGCAAGAAGATGTCTCTAAGAGAGTGATCCGTGGATAGGGATAGATAGTCATTTGAGAAGAAGTCCGGAGCATGAGATGGGAGAGGCTCGTCAAGACTGAATATTGTCATGCCCTCCTCGGCTCGATCGGCGATGGCTTGCTGAAGGGAATCAAGCAAAGGCGAAGCTTGTGACATGATAGATGGGGAGAGTATGATGTTAGATTGTCACTTGCGCCCGCCCTTTATGCTCAGGAACGAGTCATAAGGTTCAACGATTACATGTTCTTGGCGTAAAACATTCCTCCGGTACGTTTCGCGTTCGCCGCAACCCTCAACAACCAAATTTTGAGAAGTCAGTAAGGTCTTAAGCAACGAGCGTATACGATAGGCTAGAGATACTATTACTCACTGGTCATGATCAAACGATCCAAACTTAGATCAACCCAAATCATCAGCCATATGCGTGAAAGAATTCAGAAGGCTTCGGCAACTGAAACACTATACAGGAAGGTTGTACCTTGAACCGCTTTTTCTCAAATGAGCCTGTCTTTCTCAGAGGTAGAATGCGGGTTTTTTTTCGCAAAGTAGGTACCCCCTGTGGGATGATTCGCACTCGTTGGTGATAGCCGACCTACAGCCCAGTAACCCGCGTCGTGGGATGAGAAAAACTCTGAGCAGCCAAGATGGATGGATTGGTGCAAAGACACAAGTCCAACTGCTTCTGATACGCGATGAGGGTCACGTTGGCCTGCGAGACGTTCTTGAAACTTGATGCGACGCCAAGTTGCAATGAGCCGGCCACGGCATTGCAAAAGACAGAATCTAAGCAGTCTCGCTGGTATACCAAATGGGTAAGTTGAAGCACCTTGTTCTGATTTGATTCTGCGCATTTCACGTCCAAGTAATCATAGGATCTTGAATTACACTGAGTGATACCTGAGCCGAGCCCATATTGAGAGATAGAACGAATTGACTCACGTACTCCTTCCTCGCGGGGCAGCTTTACCACTAGTTTGAAACTACCCGCCAGTTTGAGACTGTCAGTGGTACATTGCTGGAAGGCGTGAAACGCCGCCATCGGTTCAACCAGGAAGTTTACTTCCCACATTGTCGATTATCTGACCGCGCAACGTTTGGGGCTCGCGGGCCTAGATCAAAACTCTAAAGCTGTATTGGTGAACTGGGTCCTTGAAGTACCTGCCGATACATTGTCTCTTTGTAAACTCGGTCGGGAGCTGGTTCACATCAGGAATACGAATCAAACTCTAAAATTTTGCTTACATCCAAGTGTCCAAGAATCTTTCAGCCACAAGATCTAACGTAAATGTTTGAGCACCTCGCCCTGGCCTTCTCTTCGCCGTCCCACGTCTTCGAAGCTCGCGTTACATACGCATGCTGTCCGATCCGATGCTTTCCCGGATTTGCGCTCATCTACCCGGAGTGTCTGGGCCATATGTAAACCACAATCGTCCCCGCGACTCGATGGTTGGGAAACCTGGAGACCACAATGTCATCCCCAGACCATTAAGCCAGACAATTATCCTGGAAATGTACATAATTGCTGCCTTGAATTCAGTGCGAACACGAGGCTTGCATCTGGACTCTTCTCGCCATTTGCCGAGCCTCGCGCGGATTCACCACAACTTATCGTGAGTGCCCGCGATGTTGCCTGATTAGCGTGTCATAGCACTTCAAGCGTCCTCGTGCAAACGTATTGTCCGTGTGGACTTTGCGTAATCTAACGAATTCTGGGCAGTCTCCGTCGACTGGGTCTATCACCTTTTAGGGGTCGAACGCTTGACAGGATGATGAAACACTCGAGCGGGGGAATACCGCCAGATGACCAACACGAGGTACGGTGTTTCTTGACCCAGTGGCGAAATGGAAGATATGTGGGACGTAAAACGAGCACTGCCTCCGTCGATGTGTTCTTCATGCGAATGTCTACCAGCTCGAGGTACAGGTATGGGAAGAAGGGAAATACAGGGTCAATGATCGCCGCTCCCCAGTGGACCGCGACGGATAAGAAGATGGTCTAGGCAGAATCCAGATCTCGCCTCGTGCACGCACCCTGCACAAGTGTCGTTGTTCGATCTTTCAAGAAACATCGGAGGCACTCATTCCCCCTATTCGGGAATCAGGCAGGCAATACGTTTGGTAACTTGTGGACTGAGGCCCGGACCTAAACGTAGTTTAGACGGGATGATATTACTATATAATGGTTAGCGAACGCGATCGGATCCTCAACCTTGGCGTCATAAATCGTTGGTGGGTACTGAAGAAATGCGACCCTGGAGGAATGTCTCCAATATTGTGTATCGATTTTCGCATGGTAAGCTTGTTGGTGAGTGAATCACCATAACAGTGCAACGGGTTGGAGTCATAGCAAGTTGCCGTGCCGATCTAGAAACACAGAGATGGAATATTCCATGGTCACGGGGCCCGAATACCTTGCTACAAGGTTTTCTCAGAAATCTTCCAGAACCGCGGCCCTTGGAGTAGGTTCAAGCTGGTGCTAATGAGGTTTTGGGTACGTAACGGTAGTATTACCGTTGCATGAGGACGCTTTCCCGTAGTACCACTCTGAGTTTCATCACCGTAGTCTGTGTCAAGGCACTCGTTTTTCGTACGGTCATCTTACTTAATTAACCTGGGACTGAACTCGGAAAGTTCATAAGGACAATCGATCAGGTGATAAGGGGGTCTGCGCGACTTACGGGCAACGTTGTAGAAGACCAGAACTCTGAGTAGAAAAAAAAAACGATTATGTAAATTGGCAGGTAAGGCACGGACCCGGCAGCGAGAGTGTACAAGAGCCGACGGTTCGCTGCTGCGTTGATAGGGGCTCCCTAGCTCCTAACCGGATTAATTTTGAATATTCGTCGTACCTGACTGCCCCTTGCAGAGTTGTTTCATATAGGGGTACGCTTATTGAACATGAATCCAAAAATGCTTCCGGCATCTCCCTTGGGATGCGCCACGCAGCTACCTCAATCTAGGCCACGGTGAAATAAATGACGTGCCAATCCAGTCGACATATATCCGTGTAACGAACCTAACTTTTTGTTGTGGCGCGTTCACTCACGGGTCACGCCTTCGGCAAATCTGACCAAAATGATCCGCGATCCAGCCCTTTGTGTCATGATGGGGAGCCGAGGATCTCTCCAGCAGGCCCGGATCGCCATTGAGATGTAAAATCCAATGCTTTGGGCACGTCCGAGTCTTGTCGAGCCGTTTCTTCATCCTCCACCTAGCCTTCGTCCTTTTGCTAGGAGTATATCGTTCGTAGACATGGGATTGCACTGAACGAGATACTGACGATCATCGCATGCATCACACGCGGCCATCTGATTCGTTCACATCGATTTGTACAGCGAGTTTCGGGTCCGTCTGGATGGCGTTCAGTGATGATAGAATAGAGAAAGCAAGATGAGTGACGTCTGAGTCTTAACATTCCATGTCA
>QFEM01005520.1:0-36583 GCA_003316205.1 Boletus bicolor
TGACTCGTGCTCCGCCTCACCTCGCCTGCCTTCGGCAGGCTCGGCTCGGCTCCCTAACCTAACCTAAGATCGACACGCTCCGCACGTACGCCGACAATTTGGACCAACTTGATGCTGTCAAGTATATTGAGCGCCTCGAGCGCCAAAGGAACTCACTCGGAATTGGGGACGAAGCTAAGAAAAAGCACCATGCGATATTGTGTGCTGAGCGCGATGATCTGAAGGAGAAACTTGGCCAGTAAGTGTCGTTGCGCCATCCTCACCTATCATTCGGTGTCTCGTGTCCCGCTGAATTTTCGTTATGCGACATCTAGGTCAGAAGAACGCTGTCGTGCCAAGGACAAGATTATCGCTTCTCTCAAAGCACGTCGTCGACTCTGCGTCTGCTCATATTCTCATCTTGTTCGGGTCTCCCAACTTAATTGGTTCTTGGGATTTGCTTCATCTTTTTTTGGGGTCAATTTGCTTGCACTTTGATCTGATTGCATTTCTATTCGTCAACTATCTATATTATTGCGCTGTATGTCCTGTGAAAAAAAAATTGTTGATGACAAGGGAAGAGAAAAACGAGAACTAGAACTAGAACGCAAAACGCCCGACCATCTGACAGCCCCTTGAAGTTGACACGTCCCTCAATGTCGGTTTCACGGCATTCCGTGCTGTGCAGTCTGTTTTCTCGGTCATCCATATGCACATTTCTTACACGCCAACGCGGGACGACAGGGTAAGTCCTTCGAGGGGGAGGAGGGAGTACGGGAGCTATGCTAGAATAGTGAGTCCCGAGTTTGGCCTCATCGATCCGCTCGCGCATGTGGTAATGCCAGTAACTGTCATGATCGCACTCCGATCGTTTCGGATTGAATCGGATTTGAAGAGGCTAGAACCCACAATCGTGTGTGCGAGGGGACCATAAGGTGCCTGGAACACGAAAAAAAAGGGATACGGGATGGACCAGTCCGAGGGTGCGTATGCCTATGATCGATGATCATGTCATGTCAGCGTGAGGATAGTTACTTCTCACCAAAGTCAACTTGCTCTGGAACCTGGACAGGACGCGAGAGGTGCGGCATGTTCAGGAAGGAAACCGACAAAGAGTATTGTTGAGGGCCTCTCGGGAGAGGGTTGTTACGAGACCAAGCCCAGTTTGATCAGAATGATACAGAGAGGATCGCGAATGGAATCACGAATTCAGGAAAGGTGAAAGGGGGGGGGGGAGGGCCCAGAGTCGATACTGTATCGATAGATTCGATACCGGCATCTGTAGCAGGTCCCGACGACCGCCCCTCGACATTCAGCGACAACGTACATGGGACGCAAAAGTCCAAGTATGTCCGAGTTGTTCCATGCCAAGGGCTTGAACAATTCTTGGTGACTGCCAGCCATTCCCATGGATCGTATGTCGCATGATCGAAACTTGTCACTGGTGCCAGAACTTTGATCTTTGAGTGAAACAGACCTCAACCGACATGGAGCGTTGTGCGTCAAGTGCCCAAAACCGAAAACTTGAAACGACTACAGCGTCGCGCATCGTGCACTGGTAGAGACCGAGACAATTGAAATATTGAACCCCCGATGTTGCGCTTGCATTCGGGTATGTGACCCAACCCCGCAACCACATACCATCTAACCACACACCTCTCCGATGCATGCAGTAGGCCATCTCTCTCCCATCGTTGTGTCCATCGCAATGAACTATCATGCATTAAGCACGAGTGTGTGCCAGGTAACCTCGTTCTCCGTCTCATAACAATCACGTTTACCCACTTACGAGTTCATTCGAGGGAACGACGGTTTGCATTGGACCCTGAACCGGGCGACTCATTGACACGTTGCACATCGAGTAAATGTCCAAAATTCGAACCTCCAGTTGACTCCAGGGTCAGGACGTGACAATGAGGTCGGAGGCATGTTGTCGCGTCTGAATCATGGCGAGCTGCCAAGTGTTTGTTTGGAGTCTGGTGATCAGACCTTGCATCGACTGGGTGCCTCGTAGGTACGGGGTGGTCTCCTAATCTCGAACGAAATGTACCCGACTCCCTGCAGGTGAACAAGTAACTTGTGTATGGGGTTGCCTATTTGGCCCTTGCTCGCTCGCACAAGATCTCTCAGCGTCTTCCCAAACCACCGTATCGAATCACCCCTGGTCAACCTGCATGGATTCAAAAGGTACTCTTCTCTTTCTGTTGGCGCAGAGAGCGGTGAAATGATGTGTCTGCCAGTTGAGCAGTCGCATTCATGGGCTTTATCCCTTGTCGGCGAGTTCAAGCAAGGAGGAGGGGGGAATTATATTGACGAGGCGATCGTCCTCGATCGCGAAGCATTGGAACTTTGTCCACCCGACCACCCCAAGCGATCCGTCTCCTTGACACAACTTGCCAACCATCTCTATGATCGTTACAGCCGGCACGGGGTGATGGTGGACATCCAGGAGACTATCGTCCTTAACCGGGAAGCACTAGAACTCTGCCCACCGGGGCACACGGATCGGTCAATGTCGTTGAACAACCTCGCACTTTGTCTCTCCACTCGTTACGACCAACTTGGAGCGATGGAGGATCTCAACGAGGCCATTGTCTTCGATTGAGATGCACTGGCGCTTCGCCCACCGGGGCACCCGGATCGGTCAATGTCGTTGAACAACCTCGCAGTTGATCTCTCTACTCGGTACAACCAGCTCGGAGCAATGGAGGATCTCAACGAGGCCATTGTCCTCAACTGAGATGCACTGGTTCTTCGCTCACCGGGACACCCGGATCGGTCAATGTCGTTGAACAACCTCGCACTTTGTCTCTCCACTCCGTTTGCACAGTCAAGCCAGTTAAGCGACACGGAGCAGCTATTCACTCTCTACGCTACGATTGCATGTGCATCCCCAATGGTGTCTTCCATCGATTTGTCTGCCACTAGAGCATGGATTCATGCAGCCAAACATTTCCGTCACCCCATGACACCTTGACACGTATCTTCAATTACTCATCCATTATCTTGCCTCTCTACCATCTCTACCTCAACATCTTACTGCCCTCAAGGACTTTACATCCTCGATTGCAGTGGACGCGTGCTCGGCTTGTCTTCGTCACTACTCACCCATTAACGCGGTCGAGCTTCTAGAACAAGACCGGGGTATCTTTTGGAGCCAACTCGCTCGCCTCCGTTCCCCGCTTGATGCTGTCATTGCATCTGGCCCAGCAGGAAAGAAGTTGGCAGATCACTTCATCCAGATGGCCTTGCTCGTCCGCAATGCCCTTGACATACCTGGTCCTGATCAGCATGATTGGGTGTGCCGTCTCAACGTTCAATTCCAAGAAGTCGTGACCTGTATCCGTGGATTACCGGGACTCTCACGCTTCCTTCTCCTCTCGCTCTTCTCTGATCTCCAACAAGCATCCCGGGAGGGCCCTGTCATCATTGTGAATGCAAGCGAGTATGGCTGTGATGTTCTCGTTGTCTTAGTGAACCAGAGTCCCGTTCACATCCCACTGTCAATCACAAAGGAAGATGTTGGAGAAATGTCGTCAAAGCTTAGTACGTTGACTGTGCGTGCGAAGTCGATGAACGTGACAAGAGATCTTGGCATCCTCTTGCGGGACATCTGGGACCAGGTTGTTTCCCCGATTGTCAACTTCCTCCAGACGATACATCCATCTCAATCACGGATCTGGTGGTGCCCCACTGCCGAGTTCTTTCTTCTTCCCCTGCACGCCGCGGGTCCTTATAGGAAGGGTCAACAGAATCTCTCTGATCTCTATATCTCTTCTTACACCCCCACCCTCACTGCCCTCATTCGCGTCAGACGGCACAATCCATCGAATTCTGCAACACGATCGAAACACTTCATTGCTATAGGTCAAGCGAATGCCAATTTCGCTCTTCACGACGGACGTTTCACCATCCAGCGCATCATGCGGTGTGAGCTGGAGAAACCCCAGTTTGCGTATCTCTCCGCCTGTCACACTACTGTCGGAGACGAAGAGAGTCCAGACGAGGTGATCCATCTCGCGTCTGCAATGCAGTTCGCTGTGTTTCGTTCTGTGATCGGGACGATCGTTACACGAACAAGAGATGTTTTACGACCACATGGTGGACGAGTCTGGCGGTCTGGATCATACCCATGCAGCATTCACACTGAATAAGACGATGAAGAAGGTAGTGGACATACCATTCGATCAACACATTCTTTATGTACATCTGGGTGCCTAGTTTTTTATCCTCATTCGCTATTTTTCTGTCTTGCTTAATACTGCTCTCCTTTCATTATTAATCACACCACTGAGTTAAAAGCTCGTCTCCGCAGTGAGTGTACCTGTATATGTATGCCACGACGGACTCCAGACTGACTTGCCACTTCGATGGACATCATCGTCTAGGTACATCGAACGGTTGGATATGTGAGGTCAAGTCATCCAGGCAGATCACCCCTCCGTTCTGGACGCTTTCAAATTGCACATCTGCTGTTTGTTGATCGTGATCGCAGGCACTGGCGGACGGTATTGTATTTGTGACCGGTTCGGCGACTGGTACGAATGTATTTTTTAATTTCAGGCCTCATTCTTCGAGCATCATGAAACGACGCCATGTCCCAATCACTCGCATATGACGCAGCGCGTCCACACTGGCCTTTATGCATATCATGACGCCATGTAACTTGGTAAATGGAGCGCGCCGCGATGGCATTCTATTTCCCCTGGCAATAATTGACCATGAATCTGAGCAGCACAGTTTTTGGTGTCAGTACTATATTGTCCTCACTCTCGTCTGTCCAGGCCGAACATATCGCTGCCTTATTTCAATTTGCATAGATGACCCTATGTTTTGTACGTTTTCAACTTCCTCCTCTGGTTCATCAAATCCCCACCAAACCAACAGCAAAGCGTCCACCCCCGACAATTACTCCTCAGGTGGCTGCACTGATGCCTCGATGCCCACCAGCCTAGCTTAGCCTCCGATGGACTCCACACAGCACGACACGGTCCGCTCCATTCCACTTCCACCCTTCAATCGGGAAAAAACGTCTTCAAACAAGCGTCACCTCTTCCTTGAAAATTGCTAGCGCAGACGCACCCAGTAAAAGGGCACGGCTAGAAGCCACAGGAGCCGGCTTGCGAGCTCGACTTGAGACGAGACACCCAGCCAGCAGCCGAGATGCTGTCTGCCGGGCATTACCCTTTGAAGGTGACGAGTGGTTCGAAATCGCCTTTCAAGGTATATTCCCCGTGAATATATTGGAGTCTGATCCTTGATCATCGATCCGGAATGCCAACCGCTGAGCGACTTTCTCCCAACTATTTGGACCTTGATCATGCATAATCCGCCACTTTCTAGGGCCCCACAATGGGATCCCAACAGTTCAATGCAGCATCTAAAACATGACGCACTGGTTAGCGCCGCGCGATCGTGTCGCCATTTGTGCGGGCGGCATTCTTTGCCACCCATGTGCACGATGTTGTGCTCCCGTCCCTGTCTCTCGCCCACATCATAATGACCACGGGATGTGATTCGTCGTCGCTTCGTTGAGGTCCGACTTACAGTATTCATAGCCTACACACTCGCTGCATGTCACGCATCACCTTCAACTTCATGCCTCATTGGATTGGACAGTGATGCGCAGACAATTTCC
This sequence comes from Boletus bicolor, assembly GCA_003316205.1. Classification (NCBI taxonomy): domain Eukaryota; kingdom Fungi; phylum Basidiomycota; class Agaricomycetes; order Boletales; family Boletaceae; genus Boletus; species Boletus bicolor. The sequence continues at coordinate 5,618 of QFEM01005520.1, forward strand.
GCTTCATCTCGCGTATGCAACTACATTTCACAGATGTCGGAACGAAGACATTGATTTGCCGGAACGAAAGTAACCGCACTCCAAAAGTCGAGTCCGGAATCACTGACGGTCGTGAGAGCACAATATGTTCAAGGTTACCATCATTTGCCAGTGTTCGCCGTCCAGTGAAATGTAAGTGCTGAGCCTTTCCCTCGAGGAGAGGATTGTGATGAACATCATAGGACATGCGCGGCCCGGGCCCGCCACTTCTTGCTTCCGATCCGAGTCTCTTTTGCCTTGTTCCTACAGTGCACTCGGGAAAGCGCAGAACGGTAAACGGAGTAGTACGCTCGCCACCAGAACCAGCTGCCAGTACGGCCCAAACTGTGGATCGGGCTGCGACGCATGCGTGTCAAACACGAGGGGGCAATGGCGAATGGGTATGAATGGCAATTGAGTCGATGGTCGCAAGTGGCTTGGAAAGCTCAAAAATGGCGATTGCATTGTCGTCGAGGTAGCCGTCGGTCAATTGGGCAGCGCGCGATTCATGCCTCATTTCACAGGACGCAAAATAATTCACACAATCGATCCTCGTGAGAGCTCAACCATTCGAATTTTACTTCTTGGGGTAAGGGGTGGGGATCTCGCATTAGCACAACTAAGAACGGGACAAGTCTGTCCCGAGTGGTTGCGTGCGCAATTATTTTACAAGCGGTGGAAGGGAAAAGAAGTTGCGCTTCTGGCATCCAAGCCTGATTAGCTCATAAGAGCCTGTTCATTAACTTCAACTCTCCAACTTGAAGAGGAGGTCAACCCAAAATGGCCCAATGGTGGTTACGAAAGTGTCCAGAAAGTCAAGGCCCTGTGCCATACTTCAGTCTTCAATAACAATTAATACAGTTGTCTAGGCAAAAAGGGACATTTGTAGTGCGATCCCTTCCTTCTTAGAGAATGCAACGCTGGTCACAGAGATATTCAATTTGGTAGTACATAAGTAGCGCAAGGGGGCCCATCAGTGAAACAAGAAATGGACCTGACCAGTCTTCGGCAAAAAATATTCTCACAGGACCCTTGATTGCCTTTTTTATCAACTTTTGAGGGCTCTAATTGGAGGGGCAGGCCTACGAAAGAGCATCAAGCGGTAACGTCATAAAGTACTCCTCCTGATGCAATGCCCATTTGGCCCCTTCCGCAGATTTCATTCAGACCGTAAATTTCCCTTCGATTCGAGCCGACTCCCGAAAAGAGGCATCAATCGCGATTGATTCCCACAGCTGCGGAAGCGGGAAGGCCAGTTTTCCCCATATAGGTTGCTGAGTGCGGCTTGAACGGATTGACAAACTCGGAGGTTTGGTAGTTCGTGGGTTGAATACACCTCGGTACAAGAATCCTAGAATCAGACAGCACAATACTATCATGCACGTTTGCACGCCAGCACCTCGACAACAACACTGGGGATCTACTAGTACTAGTTGGGTTACGTCCCCGGACTTTGAGAGGTCAAAACGAGGGTGTTAGCGGAGATGTCAATGTCGAGAGTTGGCGGTGGATCATGCATGGCGACGGGCACGAAAGGCAACGAAACAAGAACAAGTCGACCAGGAGCCTCTAAATGGATAGAGGAAGCTTACGGACAGATGGAGCAGCCACAAGCCCAGTCGACAGATCCCACATGGACGCGCTGACGCAGCAACTGACGGATGGATCAGAGGAGCACACGATGATGTACAGATTGAGGGGAGAATAGTAGAGCGCGTCGAGACCTATGAATATTTGGGAGAGAGAAAGCGTGACAGTGTGCGAGCGATCTATGATGGGAGATGAAGAATTCAATCGGTGCCTCAACAGACAATGTCAACTTACCTCCATAGCACCATTACCAACCAACGCGTCCGCACAACAACGAAATGAATCCCCAAGCGTTGAGGGAGAGGGAGCGTTGACTGCAGACATTGGCTGCGACGACGTAATTATGTGGAGAACGAGTCAAGATACAGCGAATTTACAGTGATAGGGTCAAAGAGACTCATCTGAGGAGGCTCGAAATGGGAGTTGATGCGTACGTATCAAGGAGTTTACAAGGCAACCAGGAACGTCCAGACAATAGCGAGAACGAGCGCAAAGTCGAAGTGAACACGTTACGTTGAGACATGGAGCGAGGAGTCCGAGTCCATATCTATGAGCAGGAGTCATTGTGAAGGGTGACGAACATCGAAACGATTTCCACGATGTACCGTCAAAAGTGACTCCCAGTCCCTCTTGTCCTTTATTTCCCTTCATCAGGACCGAGCGAGCTCAAGACCCAGGTATCGATCAGCCCAAGCAAGACCATCCTTGACCTCAAGCAAGCAATCGCCGAAAATCCTAACGTTGAAGCAGATTGGCAGAGACATGGGTGGGATAACGAGTGGGGGCTGGGGGTTTCAGAGTGTCAGTGACTTGAGGGAGGACGACAACATTCGTCGTTTGTCACGGTGGGGGGAGTGAGTTGGGTGGGCATTGGGATAAGTGAGTCGGGACGTGTGCTCGTCGGCATGGTTGGAAGAGTGCGGATGCATGGCACATATACGTATTTCGAGCCCAATCCAACAGCCTTAGTTTAGGACTTGTGAATATTGGACGAACATCATGTGATGTGACATCTTTGTGACCCCGCTGTGTTCTCCGGATTTCAGTAACAGTCGACTCTGAAATAACCCATACCTCTCGGGTTAGGTCCAGGGGTATGGGTTTTGGGAGAGTATGGGTTCTGATGGAGGTCGACCACTGACGAGACAAAGTGCATTAATTGTCAATATATGTGTATACATTCAATGATATAAACTATATTCGGGGTTGAAGTAGCTAGTCAACACTCTGTCCTTCATGGTTTGCATCTCAAGAACCCGTGTCCTCTTCCCAACCGAGCCAAGCATTGACTCTAACTTACGCATGAATAGATCATCAAATTCCCTAGTGTATTTTCCCAATATCAGTGCTGCCTGGAGTGCTTCGTTGCGCGTAGGACCCGGTTCGACGAGCGTGTCACAGTCGTCCGCCTCATCACTACTTCCCGCGCCATTTGCTTCACGCGCCGCTTTCGCATCCATCACAGCATGATAGATATCACTGTCAGTTGCCTCGAAGGTATCGCTTCCCCCTCCAAGTTTCTGCAGTTTCTGTACAATTGTTGTCTCCCGTGAATCCAGTCTGTCAAGACCTCGTTCGTAATCAGATGCATAGTCCAATGTCGCCACCACTTTTTCTTCATCCACCAAATTCCCATCACCATCGAGCCAATTCTCATCAACCTCCGATATTGGTCGGCCAGTTGGGCCAGCCCTTAACTCGACCTCCATCATTGTACCCTGATTCCCAACGGTCTGGAATGCCTTCAAGAGCTGCCTAGGTGCAAAATATGAGCCTACGAACAGGGTGAGTGATCATTCTCCACGCGCAACGCGAATGCTCACCTTGGCTCTCATGCGTTTCAATTCAGCGTCATCGTCGGCTGTTAAGTCAATCATGTCCGGATCTTCCATCAAACCGCTCAGACACATAGTTCCTGCAGCGCGTGCAGTGCCAGTGGTTCTCCCGCTGCCTTGACCAGCTTCGCGCTCTCCATAAAGTACAACCTGGCGTTGCTCTGCTATGCTTGCAGCGTGGCAGAGTAAGCAGTCTGCCATTGCTTCGCTTTACGCACGATCTTGGCACTCACAATCCACGACTGACCAATCTCTTTGCTAAATCCTAGGCGTTGTGTTAGCGCCATGTCGACGATCGTCATTCAAATTTGGACAAGCACGAAGCAAGTCCCGCCATGAAAATCGACAGGGGATGACGATCAATGAGATCTTCTGAGTCGGAGGCACTGCCAAAATGACGGCGAGGTTATTAATCACACGACCGCGGAACAAAGTAACTTCGATCAAGCTTCTCCTTGCAAAGCCTAATTGTCTCGGTTACGGCCAATGACTATTGATCAACCCTAGCCTGTGACTGAGGGTGTCCTTCAGACAGGCTCTGTTTCCCTGACTACCTGGTAGAGATGACGCGACTTCGTGCCTCATCTGAACGTTCGGAGGGACTTCAACGAGTCCATGCAACGCGCCCATGAGATTTTGTGTCTCGTGTCTTTGTGCCCGTCCGACCGTCTGCGGGAACTTCGCTCTACGCCCCCAATCCTCTCTGGCAACCTAGCTCCTCACGCACTCATGGGGAGGCAGACACCTTACCGGTCTTCCCCTCCTTTGTAAAATTAGATCTGTTCTGTCGCATTCCTTCTGCCGACGCTATATCAACTCGGAGTCCTTTGGTAGCTTGGTCGTAATTATTTCATTTTCTCTACGATAAAGACGGAGCGATTGATAAATGATTCTCAGGTACGAGATATGTGTCAGATCTCCCAGCGATTTCCCCGGTCTCGGGAGGCTGTTCGTGGTAGCGGCCTAGACCGACTCGATGGCCGCCTCTCCCACACGGCTAAGCGAAGCCAAGTAAAGAGCTAAGGCGGAGGGTACATCGTCAGTACGTCTTATCTAGTTCCATTCACAACTTGTTTTTTCAGTGCTCCCTACCTTAGCACGCTACTCCCTCACGGAACGTGTTAGCAACAATAAAGGAATATTCCCCCGTCATTGAGGAAGATGGCCGCTCGCGTTCGCCGAACAACCTTGGATTACATTCTGGTCCCGGTCCTGGAGTCGGTCGTACCTTCTTCCACCCCTAGCTCAAGACTGTCAGCATCTTCGCCGTGTACCGCTCCCTCCCACTCTCCATTGTTTACGCCCCCCTTGTCACCCTCTATACCAGGGCGCTCCTTTACCTCTCTATGTAGCTCTCCTACCACCGCATTCTCCGATCAGTCGATGCCATCCTTGCTGCTGTCCCCTTACTCGGACGTGTGGCAGAAATAACGGCTTTCTCCTTGTGACCCTGACACGGACCAAGAGGGCAGTTATTCGCAGCGCTCAGACGACGCAGATAGCAGTGATTCCGAAGATTCGTGTTCTGAACGTGACCTGGAGGACGGGAATAGTCGATCCTTGTCGGCATCTCAGGCAGCTTCGCTACGAAGCAAGCGGACCAGGAACAGTCGTGAATCTAGAGAGTTACCTGCGCAGAAGAGAATCTGCCTGCACGCTCTTAAAGGAACTTCCGGCTACGCAGCAGAGACATACAGCGACTCCGCCATTCCCCCTAGAACCTCTGACAGCTCAGTACCGCATTGCTCTGAGAAGTTTCATGTCGACCCATCTAAAGGTTGCCCATCCACCCCCGTCACGAAGTGCGCTGTTCTGCACAAACTTGGGATGTACTTTGGTCCCCATGGCTTCGTATGTGAAAAATGCAACCAGATTTACCCCCCCCCAGATACCTCCACAATCACATAACCAAAAAACACCAAAGCGATCTAGACATAACTGACACCGGCAAGCGGAAGAAGGAGCTCTACCAGGTAATCGTCGCTCATCTTCTCACTGCACACGGGGTGACAGAGGATACGGTCACATTCGAGCTTCCCGAGACACTCTCCGACACGATCCCTGGGTTGATTCCCAGTTTGTGCTACCTCTGTTCCGCTTGCACTGCGCCTCGATGGTTCGGCTGGAAGTCGCTATGCTGTCATTATCGGGTACAACACAAAGGCATGGAATGCCCGCAAAAACATAGCATACAGCCGCGCTACATCATCAGGCCCTATAAACTGGGAAATCTCGAGGGACTTGGAGGTCGCTCCAAGCTTAGTGACACCGTTATTCTACTCCCGATGGGCTGGGTTCCAACGGATTCCAGTTCTCGGTATCATCAGGTAGTAGTTCCCAGGGATCGACTTCTTATTCCTACCAGTGCTCCCCACTTGGTAACCATCGGCTGGGCCGAGTATCTGCAAAGCTTAAACGGCACAGATATCGATTTTCTGAGGAAGCTGGTTGAAATACCGAAAGAAAAGGAGATAGCATCTTTCCCCCCGAGGCGAGCCGCCTTGGAGAGGGGTCTGCTCCGAGTGGATGCCTTGTTGGTGCGATACCTTAAGGATGCCAACACGTTCCTGGACAGCTGCCATCCATCCGTCAGAAAGTCGATTACCTCTGGGCGAGTTTCCATTCTCTTTATCCGTTCCCGACCGCAGCTCACTGTCCTCGCATCAGCACGAAGGCCCACTATCGATGCTTGACTAGGCGAACGTACTTTTACTATCGAACGGTGATGACGAAAACCCTGTGCATGCTACTCCGCATTCATCACTTTTCTCGGCTAAAAGATCAGTCGTATTCAAAACGCCTCGGTAAATTCTCAGTCACGTCGAGCAGCGGCTACCAGAGCTTTGTATAGTCATCTCGTTTCGGCCAACGACAAAGACGAAAACTTCGCCGCCGATACCATTGCGCTCGTCCACACTTTGCTTGTCTCCCTTGTGCATCACGAAATCCATGGCACCAGGAAGATGGAGTGTCCGACAGACAAATCGCTTTTCCTTCTCTCGCTGAGGCTTTCCCCTCAAGAGACCTTACAGTTCCAGACCGCCAACCAGCTCACACACGACTGCGCAATCCTGCAATACTGGTTCTTCACGGTTGTCGCCCACATTGCCAGATTGGAGGTCAATGGTCAAGACGTGTTCACATTTTTCGGTGGCGAACGCCAGGAGATTGTGATGGAACCTGACGCGTCGACCACCTGTTCGTCTTCCAAGGGACTCGTGAAGGATCAACATACAGAGGTTCCTTCGACCTTCGTTGACGATTTTCTGGACGAACTTGACGACACAACGGTCACGGTTTCTGAGGTGGACGAAGATGAAAACGAGGAAGAGGAGCAGGGGCAGAGTGATGATGAGACGGAGGAGGAAAGAGCAGGGGATGCATCAGCAATCAACGTCCTCAGGCAATAATTCGCTTTCGTTCAAGTTTACATAACATCTGATGCCACTTTTAGGGTTATCCACCGCGAAAAAGAGGCATGGTTGCATATTTCACACCGTATGACCGCTTCAAGTCGATCTGGCATGATGTTGCGCCCACGGCATTCAAGGAGAGCTCTAAGATTGGTCATGCATTTCAGTTCGACGGAACGACGATCATCGCCGACGCAGTCGGAGAAAGACATCGAATCAACCTGGTAGACATTGGGAAGGAGGCTCGACGGATCATGCTTGAGATAGAAGCACTGATCTACCAGTGGCTTCCAAAAGAAACTAGCCATACATTTACCTCCTTTCCAGATCTCTCTCAGTTCTCTGACGACCTGAATGACCCGTCATCCATCTTCCGACAAGAAGCGAATGCTATTCTCCTCCAACCGACCCTCAGCGCTGTGCGAGAATCTCTTTTGCAGTCCGTTCCCGATGAGAAGGGTATGCTTACGTGGCTACAACATAATGAACGTTTGCTGTCCCTTTTCCTGGTCGCCTTTACTTTAACTTGCAGGATCCCTCTGAGAGCATTCCAGTATTCGTCACTGCAATTTGATCGATGCCCGGAAACCGGAGCTAGCCGCGGCTTGTTTTTGATAGATGGCTGCCTCGTGATCGGCAAACCTGCTGCAAAACAATCAGGGAGGTCCCAGCAAGATTGCTTGTGGTCACTGCCTCCCGCATTCGCATTTTCTGTCGTTTTATCTAGCAGTCCTACGCCCAGTGATAATCGAATTTCTCACTCTCCTGAGGAAGGAGATCGGTCGCCAAGATACTCTTATCTTCTGCCGTACGATTCCCAGGACTACTACCGGTTTTCACTCCTGGAGTGGCGACGAGATTATTCTAATGCTTCAGCACCACACGAAGACTCTACCCGTTACTCTTACCGTTGCTCTCTTGCGGCAACTCTACACCGCCTTCTTCCGCCAGTATTTCCCAGGGCTTTGCGAGCCCGGAATCAAGGAGGATGCTCTGGTGGATCGACAGGGACAACACCGATTCTACACCAGCCAGCGACATTATGGCCAAATGATGGGAAACGTTCCGCGAATTCTTGGGATCGACCTAACGGAAGCAAGGAAGCTGGGAGCAATGAGCCAGCTTATCCATATCATCTTCGAACTGCGTCCCCCGAACGAGCACTACTTGTCTCTCCTTCAAGATTCCCATTTCCTGCCCAATGCAAAGCACGACAGACAGCTCTAGACACCGCTCGACTGTTGGTGCTCTCCGAATATGGCATACTGTCTCATGGTGTGGGACCCCCTGCAGCCATTAGAGCACGAGCAACGTTGAAGGCTCGCCCCTTTTTCAGAGTGGTATGCCTCCTACTTTCGCTCAGGATGCCCTCGGTCGTCCTGACTACTCACTCAGCCTGCACGACGTGGAGAGTGCTTTGGAGATGCTGTCCTCGTACAGGTACTCCGTGCATGTTTGTTTGGAGAGGGAGGTACGGGACAATATGAGCAAACACCGCCCGGGGGATATCCTCCGGGCGACGTAGCGCGAGCCGTCGGACTGGTACGTCCATCACTTGTATCAAGGTCGGTTCTTTTAACCTTGCCTTGCCTAGATCATTCAAGCCGTCGAAGAATGGGCTTGTGGCGACTACCGGCCGGTCGTACGTCAATTTAATCTCGACGCAGGCCAACACTTCAGGAACGTGGAAAAACTAGCTGAGAGATTCTTTCGAAACAAAAAGGACGAGTGGCCTGACGAGTGGTGCAACCTATGCCAGGCTGTCCACACATATCACCAACAAGAATTCAAAAGGGCTTGGAGTATGAGGGGCCTGCCGGAGGAGATGCTGACATTGGACACCGCATGAACGATGAATCATTTCATTGTCCTCCTTCTCTCATGGTCAGAGTCTTGAAACAACTTTTATGTATATACGGCTACATAGATGTAGCAAGGAATTGCGTCAGAGAGCATATCAAGTAAATTAGACCTGAAATGAGTACACAGGGCAAGTGGTGGATGGTCTCCTCGACCGCCTCTTGAATCGCGGAAGTCGCGTCAACGTACTGATGACGAAGCTCTGTTCGCATCAATTAACACTTCACTTTCCTGTGGGTCAAACATTGGTTACTGCGAATTTCAGGATTGGGAGATCGCTCGAGTTTTGAGTGCGGAGTAAACAATGGAGCCATGTGAGATTCCAAACGTGACGCGACTCCGTGAAACTCCGACATCCTCTGGCATGTATCCCTCACACCCATCAACATTTCAACAACTGCCACCATGCCCAAGCTTGAGGCCCGCAAAACGAATTCTCGACGACAAAGCCCTCTTCGTTGTGTATCGTACGTAGATAGCGAATTTGTTGAGACCCACAAAACGAAGTCTCGACGACCAAGCCCTCTTCGTCGTGCATCACACATTGATACCGAACTTGTTGAGCAAATGGCTCAACGAACAGTCTTGTATCTAAACAGGTATGTATTGTAACCTCATCATCGCAAGCTTACCAAATCTCTTCAGCTTTGATACGCATGCAACCGCTATCAGAGGTGAAGACAACGATACAATAGCAGATGCGTATGATCAAGTCGTCAAGAACAGTGTGCTTCCTGCTGCCATACCACGAAAGCTCAGTGATGACGAGGTCACCAACTTGGAACAATGGTTACATATTCCAGCTCTTACCGTATACGAGTAAGTTTACTTTCTATGTTTCCAGTGGTGAGCGTTAATGTTTCGTCAGCCATACTTTGAGTTGTCTGGTTGCACACTGTCTACTACTGTCGCATCTTGAAGTGATCGGAACCATGCCACCCGACACTCTGAAGAAGATAGATGCAAGGGCCATCGAGTTGAGGTAATACCTGTTTTACTTGACAACACGCAAAGATGATGACACTATCCTATGGCAGGTCACAATGCAGACCTAATGGTGAAGGCCAGTCATCCCGGAAAAGCCGATTTACACCTCTTGTACCACAAGAGCCACTTCCGATATTTGTGCGCCCTGCTACTCCTATCTTGGCCCCGCTCGATGAAACGGAAGTACGAATGATCTTGTTGGCCTCACCCCGTACTATCATTGGCAAAATGTTTTTCTTCGAAGCAGCTGATGTTTACTACCGCATTGTGTCCGTTGTGACTTCCGCTCGTGCAAACATTTTTCAACTTCAATATGATGGCATTAGGTGAGATGGAGTCTGGCAATCAGTGGAACAGGTCGCTAACTGTGCTAATAGCAGTGTGGATGATGTCTCGGAGACGGTTATGAAGGAAATGTTGGTAGGCAGCGCTATAGTCGATTTCCCAGCCTAAGGACCACAATGAATTTATAAATATCATGCATAGCGTAAAGCTGGGTGTGATCTAAAGGCAATCACATCATTGCGGGTGCTTGTCGCTGCATAGCGTTACACAGTCTCCACTTTACCTGGAATTGTCTTCCCTTTAATTTGCAAAATACGGGCTGCCAGTGAGAACCCATGTGTTTGAGGACTTGGATATGTAGTACATACTCGTCCCGTGCCCGAGTATGATGGCGCTGGCACTAGCACGATGACCATGGCGGACTCGTCCAAGTCCTTCGACTGCATTGCTTGCGTGCGATTGAGTTTCGCCAGAATGTACAGTGGCCCGTAGGCAATAGCACGGGTATGGTACGGGTCACACCGATTTTCAAGTTGTGACCCGCGACAGACCCGTACCCGCAGCCTGCAAGATAATTTCTCCCTCAGCCTCGCCGGGACAATGACACGACGATGCCGTCTCTGCGCCCATCCTTACCCATCCTTGTCTTCACCCACTGGACCGCAGTGACGATGCGATGACGCTGTCTCTGCGCCCTCGTCTCACCCACGACAACGACAACGACACGCCCTCACCCTCGTTGGCAGCCTCGTCATGACGATGATGCAATAACGCCAGTTCCGTGCCCCCACGCTCGTCTTCAACGACGCGACGAAGCGCACTTGCCCTCCCTCTGACGTGGCGACGATGACAAAATGACAACAATGCGTCCTCACTTACCTACCCTTCCTTCTCTTCCACTGACACGACAACAATGCATGCTCCGAGTCGCCCTCAATGACGACATGCACTGACGACACGCTGCGTCGCCCTCGCCCACCCTTCCTTCCTTCCTTCAACGCGATGGGGATGACACGCCCCTCTGCCTCGGCCTTGATCGACTCCAGCAGCCTCGGATTCGCATCTCGCGCCTTGGGTGTTGCTTGGCCGCCATCTCCAGTCCATGTACAGCATATCGGACGCATCCAACTCCGAGTCGCCCGATGTGGCCTCAACACTTCTGGATGGCCTGGTAAGTGGATCAGTCGGTACTGACGCTTCTAGATCGCGTTTAAAGTCGTCCTCGATGACGCAGTGGGTTCAGATGGTTAATAGGTCGCCGGGAATGCTCGGGAGGTGGTATGAACGGCTCAGCTACGTGCGCTGTCATGCACTTTCGCTGTTCATACTCGTTTCGAGTCGCGCTGTGCTGTGCTCGTTGGGTCATCCTTCCGGCCACCATTCCCATTGTACACGACGCCATCACCATCGATTTCGCATTTGCAATTGCGCTCGACAGCTCTCACCGCCTCCTGGTCATCCTTTGGGTCTCCTGGCTCTATATCTCGACGTAGCACGTTCGTTTCGGTGAAGCGCTCGTTTTCCTCGTTCCTGGGACCCTCCTCATCGTATTCGCCACCGTCCACAACGATTGCGCGCTGCCGGAATCGCCCTCGAAACGTCTCAGCTTCCCCTACTCGCTCGAATGACCTCCTGGGGCTCTATCAAGACATGGTAAGTTCATCTCATCGACGCGCTCGTTCCTGATGTTTTTAGGACCTTTCCTGACGCTCTGGACCCCGCCTGGGACCGCTGCTTCGTTGCTCAGCTTGTCTGGGGCCATCGGAGCTCTCCTAGGTAGGTTATCCTCACCACCTCGCTCCAAGCGTTCTCGCTGATGTTCTAATGAGTTTTTCAGCTTTACCTGCTCTTGTTCAGTGGGCTTGTGGAGATGTCCGAAACCATTCCTGGATACAATCTTTTCCGAATGTGACGGCAAATAAGTAGTTCAATAACATACATAGACGGTGTTCACCGTCTGTCGAGCTCGAAACACAATCTGCGGGGACGAGAAGTGATTGAACGGAATGGGAGGCGTAGAGGACGTGTAGACATCCATGGCACGAGGTCCATTTATGCACTTATCAGTTGGTCAGTCCGGGTCATTGTTTAGCATCAGTGATTTTTTGACACACAAAGTTGAGTAGCATGAAGACCTTACTTATGCTTATAATCCCATATAGTTGAGACGAGCTGGTCCTCGCTCACAGTATATACATGCACACCACAGCGTTTGGAAACGACACACTCAGGTAGCCCACAACGCTCACTCGAGTTCCTGATCCCGCGCTATGCGGCACGTTAAGCGACTCGCTTTCGTGATGATCTCCTTGTCCTCGTTGACCTTGTCGTTGAGTGCCTGGGTGCGCGCGGTGTTGCAGGACACGGTCAGACGCTGTCACGTCATGGATCAGGCGGTGGACAAGGTCGATGATGTTGGTGATGATGATCGGCCATCGTTCGAGCACGGTGTTGTGGCTACCGTGCAATGAGCATCGATGATGGTCATGAGGGGGATTGTTTAAAGCAGTCCCTTCTTTATGTGGAGGTGGGCGGGTCGACTATGTGCTCGAGGTGTTCTCTGGCAACCAAGGTGCGTAGTTCGCTAACACTTGAGTCGGTGATACTGATTTGAATGATAAGCCACACAATTGTCTGAGTCCACACTCGTGGTCAACGAGCTGAGGTCTTCCGACTCGATTATTCACCGACTATCCGATTTTATATTCCGAATTAGTAGTTCTGTTGCAAACCGTGCCCCTCTTCCTCTTAGTCGCGTTCATCGACCTCGAGCTGAGGAGGATAGAGAGGGTGCCGCGAGGCAGAGCAAGCGGATATCACACTGGAGACGTGGCTTGTATTTCTGAAGAACCTCGCTCCTTCGGATGTCGGGCCGTAGGTTGCTGCTACCAGCGTGACCGCTGCCTCCCTGTGGCAAGACCAGGCAACATGAGAGTACTGGACAATGGACAGCCGCCCAGAGTTGTTGGGAGATTGGTCTTGAGCGGTCTCCGGATAATCTCGAGTTTCACTTGGGCCTCATGCGTTGAGTCATTAATGAATTCTCAAGTTACTTTTAACCGCACCTTTTCGTGCGTCCAATGTCTGCCTCGGGTGCGATTCCTCATTATGAACTCAGTTAACGCCAGCACTGGCTTTTCCCCTTTTCAGCTGCATCTCGGGCGTTCCCCTCGGGTCATACCAGCTCTTGTGCAACACGCGGAGGATGGGGACTTGGATATGGATGCGGTAGCCTTGCTGGATCGCCTACATGTCAACACCACAGAGGCGCAGGACAACTTACAGGCTGCAAAGATTGCACAGGCACTCACGGCCAACCGACACCGTACGCCTGACCCTCTGTTCGAGGTGGGGGAGTTGGTGATGCTGTCAACGAAGAATCGTCGACGCGACTATCTGTCTAAAGGAGATGGCCGCGTCGCTAAGTTCATGCCTCGTTTTGACGGTCCTTATCGCATCATCCAGGCTGATCACGGTACATCCACGTACACATTGGACCTACCTGCCGTTTCACGAGTTTCACCTACTTTCCATGTCAGCCAGCTTCGTGCTTTCCGGGCCAATGACAACGAGCTCTTCCCGGGTCGTGTTGTGCCACGCCCTGATCCTATCCTCACACCGGATGGGAAACTCGAACACCGTATCGACCGTATCTTGGAGGAGCGCCGAGTCGGTAGAGGACGGCAATATCTTGTAAGGTGGTCTGGTTTTGGGGCAGAAGATGATGAATGGTTGTCGCGGAAGGAGCTTTTGGACTGCGAGGCGCTGGATGTGTGGGAGAAACGTTCTTCATCATTGGGTGGGCGGGTGTAAGCCCACTACGTCACCGATGTGACGTCATAACCTTACGACGACTATATATATACAGACAGCTTGCTTCTTGTCGCTATCTTGTCTTTTCCTCTCTCTCGTTCTCATCAATACTACGCTCATTCTCGTTCCGTTTCGTCTGAGCGTCTCTTAGTGTCGTTACCTTCACAGGTAGCTCACACTTAGGTACCTTCAGTACTCTTCGTTTGTCGCGCGAACTCGTTTAAAAGCAGCTAAACGTATATCGTTGTGCTTTTAGCATCCTTTTACTGGACTTTTACAGCACGTCTGTGCTTTTACGGCTCACTTTCAGTCGCTAAAGGCAAATAAAATCGATTAAAACCATCCGGTATACTACTAAAGGTAGCACCCAGTCCAACTAAAAGCAGCAAAAAGCGATGAAAACCGGCAAAAAAAGAGTACTAGGCCAGCCCCGAAAAACGAGCAACCTAATGCACCCACACACTGGTCTGGGATAGTAGTCGTCTCTAGCCCTCTATGAATCCCTCTACCCAGTTGTCGCTGCCTGTCAAGCTTGGCCTCCTCCAAGTTATTCCTATCTGGACGATTGCTCATCTTTGCTTTCATTCTTCTGTATTCGGTGTTGTTTCTCTCGTGGTGATGGTGGAAGTGAACGGAGGTATGCTGATGTATATTTCTGTGCGTGTGAATGCATCTGATATGCTGTCGCAAAAGGTTTTTTTCATGGAAGTGTCATTTCTGTTGTCTTTCATCCTGTGCTGGCTGTAATCGGTGTTCCATGATTCTACTTTGCCAAACGGGGGCATGCTTTCTGCATGTTATCATTGAAAGTTGGTTCTTGACAGATGTTGCTGACTGGATGGGCTGCTTGCAGGCACTCACGTTGGCCGATAGAGTTCGCTCGTTTGATGCAATCAATCATTCTTGTTCCATAACCAGTTTGCTACCCTTCCCAACATAGGTGGCGAAGGCCGTGTTGAAATAGCACGACTTAACAAGGTAGGCAACAACCCTCCCACGATCCACAGTACTGACTCCGTAGTAGAATGTACAAATCAAAGAGTGGACCTGCAACTGAGCCTGTAACTCGGGTACGGAGCACGATACAATCGTTGTTCATACTGAAATGATGTACGTCGTAAGCACTCTGTGTTTTGATTACCACTAGGTAAACTATGCGGAAAGGAGCGTGCCTAGGTGTGGAATTGACCACGTTTTTTTCACATTTGCTGTAGGGTGTCGTCAGTAATGTGCTTGCAATAGAGTCGTTTGGTGCTACATATATATGGACTCAAACCTTAATGTGAGCCAACTAGTTGTGTGATCACATGGTGGCTGATCCATATAAAATACAAGGGATGGTTCGTCTCGATTGCCCTGCGCGAACCCCTCTCCTCAGAATGCATACCCCTCAGATCCCGCTCTGATCCACGACATGCACATCTCGTTCACTCTAGGTAGGTCTTTGCCTTTTAGTGGTCGCCCCTCGCCGCGATCCAGCGCTCAGCTCCAATCCACAGTCCACCCTGCCACCGTGTGTTAGAACGAAGGTGTCGACGCGATGGTCACAACCGCAGGCAGGGTTGAAGTGTACTCAACTCGCAACCCATTGGTCTAGGAGGTCTCTGCAGGTGAGATCCAAGCGTTTCGAACGTTCTAGACTAACATGAGTAGTTGCTCAGAAAGGGAAAATACTGTCTGGTGTAGCTATTGTGCCCAGATTGCTCCATGCAGAGAAACTCGATGACGTGGGTTCAATCATCTTCTCCCGTTCGTATGTACTCGAATTCCTCCATAAAGCTTTCATTGCATGACCAAGACAATGTTTCGGTACACAGTGTTAACAGGTATGGGCCTGCAGTCTGTACGTCGCCCTCGCCATCTCACCCACCCCTACCTCTTTTCTGGTGGCGAAGATAAGGTGCGTGCCCGCCTGCCCATCGCATCCGCTCACCCCTTGCAGATGGTCAAGTGCTAGGATCTCGAGGTCAACAAGGTCATTTGCCACTACCACGGAGATTTCTCGGGTGTGTACGCACCCGACCTCGCCGCGCGTCTGGGACATGCACACCAAGGCCCAGATCCGCGTCCCCTCGGGACACTTGGCCACCGTCGCCAATGTAAAGTGCCAAGATTCAAATCCGCAGGTGATCACCGAGTCCATGGACTCGATGATCCAGTGTGTGCCCTTTTCTTTGCTGCCATCCTTACTCATGCTCCCGCAGACTTTGGACCCTGCAGCAGTGCACACTCGCGATGTATCCGACCGAGTACTCGTTTGCCTAGCTCCGCCGGGAATGGAAGTGCCCTGAGGGCACCTTCGTCTTCAACTTTGTAGGGCATAATGTGATTATCAATACACTCACCGGATCCTCCTACCAGGGGTCAAGGTAGCAGCATGCATGCAGGTACTGATGAACTCATGTCAACGGCAGGTTTAATCTCGGTACACTACGGTCTGCTTGTGACCCACAGAATCATGGACCTCTAGTTCGTGCCCTTGGGACTCTCGACTAGTGCATGGGGAATATAAGTTAGCCGAGTGCAGAGGTCCGGACCTCCGCACTTGGCTAAGTGTGCTCGGTTGTTAGGGTCCGTTGCATATCGCGCCCCATCCTATCAAACGGGTCGGGTCCAAAGCCCACAGGGGATGAGCAGCTCGAGGTGGGCACACACCGTGTCGATGTCTCCTGCCTAGTCATGGCACCTGCTCTCTCTGCGGTTGAAGCTTGTTGGGAACAGGTGCGTTCTTTCGCACTTGAGCTCATGCGACGCAATAGATCTGACCAACCTCTGGTAGTTTGTAGACACGATCCACACACTCACGGCACACGACGACATGCCCACTGTCATCGCTGAGACACCAGGTGGGCGCTCTTGTTTGGGATCTGGGTGTTCTCATTCACCTTGTGTGCAGACCTCTTTGATCCCTCGCAGCACGTTTCGGCACATTCGAATTTAAAGGCGACGCTGGAGAAAAGTATGCACGTGATCTCGGCATTGGAGGCTGAGAACAACAGTTTGACCGAGGAGGTCACACAATTGAGAATAGAGGTATGGACATTATCGCTGGTCCAATTGCTTATTCATATTGATTGTTCATTCTTACTAGCTGAGAACGCCATCGGTAGACACTATCAACGAAACCTTGCATAGTATAAGCTATTGTTGGCCCAGGCATCACATCGGGGGACCGTGCTCGTGAAGAACATGCAGGAGATGACACAGCTCAACGGGATGCTCGATCAACTACGAGCTTCGCGCAAGGAGTCTGAGGAAGAGATACAAGTCTGTCATCAAAACATTGTACTGTTGACCGTTCTCACGTCACGCAAGTTGCAGCACAGGGGACTGACACGCGCCGATGTTTTCGATGGTGACATCAATGGGTGAATGTGTTTTTTGGGCTGAGTTTGAACCTCAACCCCCCTCCCCTTTACTCGCTCCTCACTCGTCCAAGCACACCCTCTCACATCCCACTTCATACCATTGTTGCATTTGCCGTTCAGGCCTCAGGGCAAAGATGTTGCGAGCTTTTCATTCCCGGGTTATGGGCAAAACCCACTGGGCGCTGGTGGGATGTCACCAGCCCGCAGGACCGGCTTGCAGCCCAAGCTCTCCCAATGCATACACCCCTAGTCTCGAGCCGTTATAGGGAATTCGGGTGAGCGCGGGAAGCAATTCCTTCCTATAACAAAATCCCGACACTGTAAGCACCTTCCCAGAACGGCTCGAGACTACATACACCCCACATCACCCTCTAGAACGTCACCGTACGCAATGTCGCCATTCTACAACCAAGGCAGGGCGGCCATCTAGGACTGTCTTTGGTAAATTCCGACTCTCCTCTATGTGCTCCAGTCGTTTGTTGATGTGTTCAGCGCCTCGGACAACTTCTTTGGCCTTGTACAATTGCCCTCGACATGCCCTGACACTTTTGATGAGTCCGCTTTATGTACGGCACGCACGACTGCAAAGCTCGCAGGCGTCCACCGCCCCCTCAATCTAAAAGCTCATGGGACCATTCAGAGGCTCGCATGGCATCGTCCTATCGTCCTCATCACGAGGCGACGCGTCCACTTCAAGTACTGTCCAAGCCGAAAAGTGCCGACAATGCGCTGAAAAAGTCTGAATAAGGCTGAATAAGGTTGCGATGATATTACTGATGACTTTAGACGCAACACCGACCCTTTTCAGGTGCTCTTCTGTCGCGCAGCTATATTGAGGACTTTTGGTGAGGAATTTCTACCCCTCCCATTCCTGCCACGCCGTCTCATTGTGGTGCGATACAAATCCTCGGTCCACCCGATATAGGTATGAAAGCTGCTTGTCACACAGCGACCCCGTGGTCCTCTCTCTCAACCCATTCTTAGTGCTCGAGTATGCCTCTCTTCCACTGGGATCGTCTGTTGATCTTAATGCCACTACTCAAGGAACGATCCCACCCCCGAACAAGGATCTCGGCTGCCTCACGCCGCTTCCCTCATCATCTCTTTCCTCGGCTTCGTACACGATCTTCGCGCCGGATAACTCGATTCCAAAACCATCTATGAGCGTCCACTTGACATGGATCAATACGCGCGACTGTTCGGAACAGCACGGATCCCAACACAGGTGCGGATCTCCGTTGATCGGTCGCGGATGGAAGCTGATCATGCGGGTATAGAGGGGATGCAAGATGGTCGTCAACGAGGCTGCTCATCACATCGTTGTCCTCAGGCGAGGACAGTTTTGTACGTATACCTAACTACTTTTCGTTGTCGTTATTAGTTTGAACGACCCCGTCTACTCAGACTGGTTTGACGTGTTCGATGACGAGAATCAGCCTCTGTTGACCGAACGCAAGGTACTTCAGAACCTTCAGGCAATCGTGCAGGATGCAGACAAGACCCCTTTCATGGAGGTCCGTCAATACGCCACTCTTTTCGCTCATATCGAGTATTGATGGTGTTCAGGTTGCCCGCACGGCTATCGGAGTACTCACCACGGAAAACCGAAAGACCTTGTCTCGCTTGCGTCAAGCACTTGCAGAAGACCGAACGAACATTGCTTGCTTGAGTCTTATTGACGATGCATTTTTCGTCGTCTGGCTCGACGACGCCGCACCGCTCGCGAAGGTATCGAGAACCAGTACAACAGCTCGGGAAACGTGAATGGAGAAGACCTGGCTGCACTCTGCTCCAATTTCTTGCGTGGAACGTACGACCTTCGAGAGGGTGTTCAAGTAGGGACATGTACCAACAGGTGGTACGACAAGGTTTGGGTTCATGTACTACTTTGGTGTGGCTGACTCGGACGTACTCACGCCGTGTGAGTACAACTTCAGATCATCGTTTGCGCGGATGGTGCCGCTGGAATCAACTTTGAGCATACTGGCGTCGATGGTCACACCGTTCTCCGCCTCAGAACCCCCTTTTTTTTGTGCTCATGAGATACCGTTATCAGATTTGCAGCCGATGTGTTCAAAGAGGGCCTCATGCTCTTGGCGCGTTTCATCAACCCTTCAGCGCCTACACTCTTCCATGCTCCGCTCTCCCCTCATGCAAAGTCTACAAACCTCCCAAGGCCAGCAATCCAGCAAGATACCGCCACGTTTCCTCTGTATAAAATATCACCTCTGCCCTGTGTGATACAAGCCCCGCAAAAAATTATTTGGACACTTACGCCTCAGATCTGTGTTGGAATTCGGTTCGCAGAGACGAGGCTGAGCGACTTGATCGGCCAGAACGACTGCCAAGCTTTGGAATTCAAGGGATATGGAAAGAACTTTATCACTAGCCATGGATTCGGCCCATCAAATGGCATTCCAGGCAGCGTATTTTGGCCTTTATGGTAAGTTGTGTCCGCTTGGAGTGTTGAAGAGGCTGATCACGATCTTATCGCTACTAGGAAGAACCGAGTGCACATATGAGCCTGCGATAACAAAAGCGTTTTTGCACGGTCAGACCGAAGCAATCCGGAGCGTCCAGCTGGAGAGTGTCGAGTTCACAAAGGTCAGCACCTTCATCGCCACTATTTGTTTGGACACCTCATTCGTTTGATTTATTTTTGCGGACGTTTTTCTCAGAGGCGTCCAATGAGCAGAAAATTGTTGCCCTGCGCAAAGCATGCGATCGTCACGTAGATTTGACGAAAGAGTCAAGGCCTCGGACAAGACAGGTCAGTCTTGGAGGGTTGACGCTAGCCCAGCTATGCTTAAACCCGAACTAGACATCTCTACGTGCTGTATTGCCTTTACCAACGCCAGCTGAGTGAGAACCCCGACTCCCTCCCAGATGATCCTGTTCCTAGCACCGCAACGACTGCTCAGGTGGCGTTGCCATCCATCTTCGTGGACCCCGATTGGAACTTGCTTGGCACCTCTATTGGAAACCCTGCTCCCCGGCTTTTTGGATTTGGTCCTGTCACCGCAGATGGGTACGGCATTGGTTACATCATCAAGGAGAATGGAATAATCATCCAAGTATCATTCCAAACCTGTGCGCTCTCTTGAACTGACACCTGAGTTTCATATGCAGTATGGCGTCGTCAAAGCATCTCCAGACAAGGCGGTACTTGAATACGTTGCAGAGTTACTTGTCAGAGGTCCAGCGCATCCTCATCCATCTTTACTTGTCAGCCGACGAGAGACCTGCGCCGTTTGTCGATCATTCTGGTATTCTTCACGACTCCAAGATGGGGCAAGCTATTAATTGTCAGACCGGTCAGAGCTGGTTGTTGAGCGAGATTCAGCAGCACTATCACATAAATTGCATAAGCACTCCATGTCATGAACAATCAAAAAACTCGGAATCACTGTGCGTGCTCCGTGATTCAACGGCCCACTGCGTCGCTATGAGGATGGTTTGGTTCTTGTAGTTGTTACCCTGAGGCCCAACTGTCCACCACCTCAAATGCAGTCACCCATCTGTATGCCTCGCTGCCAGGTAGACCCCGGCCGAACGATCGCAAGGTCCAAGAGTACGTTTTATACAAGGCCCTCTATGGTCGCCGTCCATGCGGTTCTTGCTCTGCTTGAGTGGTTACCCAATATCATGATGGTGAGTCATGGCTTGGCCTTGCTGGGTCTGCACTCGCGGTTGTCCTCAATCGACACTGGAGCTGTCATGCTCATGTACCACGCCTCAGTAATCTCACTCCATCTTCTATAGTCCATATACAGCATATCTGATCCCTCCAAATTGTCCAATACAGTCAGGATGTGACCGTATGACTTGGTGAGTCATTCTTGGGTGACTGACACTTGTGGGTCTCAATTTCAGTCCTCCTCGTCGACACAGTAGGTTCGGGTACTTGGTGTGTTGTCCAGGGTTGATGGGAGGTGATATATGTGACCCATGTACATCGTCCATTGTATGCTCGTACCGTCCGTGTTGACATACTATGCATACAGCCAGCAGCTGCATTTCGACTCATTTCATGTCGCGACTCGATGTGTTTGTCTCGTCGACGCACTCATTCCCTTCGCTTTTGGGATGTTCTAGGTACCTCTGGTAGTCACCTGGTACAACCATGTTGCAGCCCGGCTCATCTGGAGTGCTCTGAGGTGAGTACCCTTCATTCCTTCGCTTTGGGCGTTCGCGCTGATGTTTGATAGCTTCTTCAGCCGATCCCTATGATCCCCTTCGTAGTATGCTGCTCGGTTTCCAGGGCAGACTGGCTCGTCTCGGGTCCCCATGGGTGAGTAATCTTCCTCATTCTGTTTTGAGCCTTTGCACTCGTGTTCTAACGTGTTTTGCAGGTTCTCTGGACTGTTCCCGGTGTCCTCGTCACCGCTGGGCGCTCCTCGGGTCGTCGCGTTGTCGCTGGTAAGTACGTTGTCACAGTTTGTATCCCTATTCCACTCCCACTCGAGTGTGATGCTGGGGGGTTCGTTCCCTTGGGCTTATAGGGTAGTGAGTGTGGGTCATGTTGTATCTAGGTGTGTCTTCGTCCTCCATTGAAGTGCACTTATGATCTTCAGCTCGCACTCTCAATCGTAAGTACACACTTGCACTTGCATCCACTGCCTCAATTGGCTTGTTGCGATCCGCCGTCGCATCCTCCCCATCCACCTGTGCATTTCGACCCACTTCCCTGACCTTGCCATCAACTTCCTTGTTTCTGCACCCATGTATGATGCCTTCATCTTTTCGATGACACCCGCCTTTACCACCCTGTTCAACCTGTATTATACCCATTTCACACTATATTGAAACAGTTGGCTGGGAGGAGATCCAGCCTATAGCTACATACTTCGTCACTCGTTTTACTTGGAATTATTGTCATTTTCATCCCCTAGTTGTGTCTCGATCAGGCTGAAGTAGTTAGATTACATAAAAAATTTAGTACATGGTTGTGGTCCCTCCCCCAAAGCTTCGAAGAGCCAATGTGTTATCACAAACCACTCGAGTTAGATGATGTTAAGATTTCTGGGAAAATCGTGCCCCAATTATTGAGTCTAAGCAAGCCAAAATTTTACAAACTTGAAAACTCACATTCTCCAATTTTCTGGGTCTAGTGCTGCAACCGAGTGCCGGGTGTGTTGAGGTGGCAAGGGGAAATCACCAGGAGGTTGCACAGAAAGGATATCAGGAGGTACCAACCCCCTTGGGGTTGGCCCCGCAAGCTCCCTAGCATATACACCACCGAGCCTTATGTGATTACTAACATCGTATATCCAGTCGTCGATGCGGTGCATTTTGAGTCCTTGCACCGTACTTTGTAGCTTCCCATGTGGCAGGATGTTTCGAAGTAGAAGCATTGTATAGTAGGTCTCGACAGCAGTTGTTTTATCCCGGACCCAATCACTCTTCTGCAGGCGGGCAAATTGCCCATTCTGCAAAAAAATAGCTAGCTGTCGGTATGTCTGTGCTATGGGCAATCCGTGAGTTACACAACTATGCTTGAAGTACATGAATACATTTACACCTTGATGCATGCCACCCCTGAGGCAGGTCACGCTCGGTATCTAGCGTAGAAATGTCATACGACAGTCCAAAGGTACCTTCGGGCATATGAACAAGGGTGATGAAAGCATGAATCGGGATGCCAGCCGCAAAAAGGGCTGCTTGTGCCATGATGGTTAGACTGTAATAGTTGTCAAATCCATCCAGGATGGCAAGGAGCAGACCCCTGCTGGGACATGGTGTCCCGTCGGAGAACCACACAGTGCCACAGAAGTCGCGCGGTGACTCGAAAGAGTCATTATGCTGCCACATGACCTGGGACCTAGGCCTGACCCGGTGGACCGTGGAAGTCTCCCACCCACCCTCATCTTAACCCGCTCACTCACCAACCAGCTGGGGCTGTGCCCTCCCCTCTAGCCCACTCCCTCATTGTGGCTGGTAGTCACCTAAACTGACCTGGAAGGGCAGCGGTCAGTGTAGCAGTAAGCCCCCTGATGAGAGCTTTCATGGGCCCGAAACCATGCCCATCCCATTCCCTTACCCTCTCTCATTCGCACTATACATGGCGCAGCCCCGTGGTCCGGCCCCGATCCTTGGATAGGGGCGCACAACCAAAAATTTATTGTCGTCATTGCCTTTAAGTCACTATCGTTTTGGGACCCCTCTATGTACGAGCTGATTGGGACTGTGATACACCACGCAAGCACAGTTTGGTCCATCGCACTTTCCCCCAGCGACGACTGTATTGCGACCGGCGAACACAACGGGAAAATCACCTTCTGGAGTCGTCGTGATGTCCTTCCAGGCTCATACTTCCCAGTAATCGTAGGTGACCAGCTTTTCCATATTGTCGAATCTAATGGGTCGTGGCCTACTCCCATTTTTTTTGTTGCACCGTGAGTATGTTTAAACATCAATTGCTTGCCTGTCGACCCATTTATTTTCCCTCACAGCAGTTACTGCTCATGTACCTTGGTGACGTGGCATTCAAATCGTGGACACAGGGTGACTTGACTTGCATCGAAGAGCTCTTGACAGAAGAAATTCTGCATCTCTCGAATCATTTTCACCATGCACGCGCACTCACTCACCACACTCTTGTGCGGACCCATTTGAAACTGTGGAACATGGCCATCGACAGATTTTGGGACATCTGTTGTCCCATCCCGTGCTTACTATCACACGCCAAGTCTATCGAAGTTCAGTGATCCGTCATTGGCCATATCGCACACGCAGTGGCCTGCGTCGGTAATGGGAAGCACGAGTCGGCTATGCAGGTGTTTGGCCTCGTGTTCATTGATGATATCCCGACCGAAAGTAGATTTCTTTTGGTCAAGGTATTTTCGTGTCATCCTCATCGCTATTTGTACCGATCCTTTGTTCCACTCAGGCAATCATCCTGTTTGAATGCGGAAAACACGACGACACTATTTCGTGTGTAGATGACTTGATCAATACAGTAGATGACCAGTCTATATATATCACCGTCCAGGTATGTAAACGGTAGGGCCACCGGTAAGCAAGGTTAATCGTGCGTTGTACAGGCCCAAATGCTCCGCCTATTTTAAGGTATGTCGTCGAGAAAAAGAGACAACAAACGAGCAACGGATTTGCTCAGGCGTGCGCGGGAGGTCATTCCATTCCAAAAAGGTCCTCACCTGGTAGTAATTTCGCTTGTAAGCTGTTCTTTTCGAGTCCCTCTACAAACACATTAACTCTATTCAAAAGATTTTTTGGTTGGGACTTTGACAAACTTGCAATTGCGATCCAGTTATATGTTCAAGAATGTATCAAGCCATTGGAAGACAACGGCGATGCAGCAATGGAGTCCAAGAGTCCTAAAGAAGCAACTGTGCGATACTCTACTGCATTGGCCCTGAATCCGTCGAACCCAGCGATGTAAAGCAGGTGCAGAGCAGTCCCTAGGAGGCAATAGAGCACACTTTTTGGTTCAAGCTTGAGCAGCGAGCCTCCATGAAAAACTTCTCTCTTAGCCCTCTCAAATAGTTAGTAAAACTTGTTTGCCACTCATCAGCATTGAAAAAAATCGAAAAAAAAAATCAGTAGCACTTGGTAAGCGGTGGTCCTAATAGTGCTTCAGTGTGAGAAGAAAGCTGGGGAGCAAGGGGATGGGGTCAAATTTTTGCGACGGGCTGGATTTTACTATGGAAAGCCTAACGGTCGCGCTCATGTCGGACGTATGAAAAAGGAAATTATGAGCGATGGACACCGAATACCGTTGTGCAGGAAAATTGTGCAACCGATTGACTCATTGTAGCATGAATCACCGAAGCAGTGTGGCATCGTAGCTCGAATGGCCGAAGCCCGAATCAACCTCGGGCCAAAGTATTGTAGGACAAACAAAAACCAAAAAAATTCGTGCGACATGGTGAAAGAGTATCATAGCTTCACTACAGCAAATATTTTCTATTGCGCGCACGCGATTGAGGGAAAACCAGCTCACATTTAATGATTGCAACCAAGAAAAATGAATACCAACTGAATGAGCAATAAAATACGACCAAGAAATAGGCAGACTAGCATCAAATCACCCATCAAGAATCTCCAGACCCCACTGATTCCTCAGATACAAAGGCCTGCAAACCGAAGTGCGGCCAGCCGCAATACATATTGCACCTATGCTGTGTCTCGAAGAGTGCCACACCGGTCTCTACATTGCCATCAGCAAACAGTGCCTTGCCTCCACCAATATCACTATTTGATGGTCAGATTCCAAACTTAAGAGGAATATGCAACATGTTTGACATACGGGTGCGTCAGGATTTGAGGGTCAGTCAACAAAGGAGGACAACCTACCAAATTGTCAGCATTTGTGAATGTGAATGCGAGGATTCAACATACCTTGATAGTCAGATATGTACACCTGTCTGCCGGTCTTCATGTATTGAACGTGCTGTGTGAACGACAAAAATTGAGCGACATTATCCAGGTCTGGATCACCAAACTTTCGTGGTGACGCATCACCGTTATGAATGAACTTCACAAATTTGGCCTTTCCATCCCTCGTAGGTATCAACTCCTCTGCAAGGTAGATAGCGCTGAAAGCACCAGCCTTGCATTTTCCTGTCAATGGACCGGTGTTGGTGACAGGACGCTCTGCATACGATAGAAGGATCCCGGCATCGACAAAGCGGACTTGGGGAATTTCGAATGGTGGAGGTGCTGTGGCACTGTCAACAGCACGCTCAATGTAGTCGTATGTCATCCTCAGGAGAGCCTTCGCCCAATACAATACATTTGCTTCGCGGTCAAGTCTCTTCGACTCCAGCTCCAGACCCGGGCGGACATAGAGAGGGTTAGAACTGGTTCCCTCGCTGCCAATGTAGGTGCGTTTGATGACAATTGTTTGATTGGGCTGTGAACCAAGCCCGGATGACCTGAGCGGGGCAATGTTCAAGAATGCTCTCTGTGCGGTTTTGAAAGCACCGACTCCAAGGATTGAATCAGCTGCGAAGTTGAGCCGAATAGTTCCTGAAAAAACCTCCGATGTGTTTACATCAAAGGCCACCTTATCCCGAACGAGCTGATCAAGATGAACTTCTGGGATCACATGGAGATTGATAGGTTCGAGCCGCTGTTTCCTGGCTAAATTCCACTATCAGTGACTACATATGGCAATGAATATGAATCTGGCTCACCGTGTACCATGTCAAACTCCTTCCCCCCCAAAAATCAGTGCCTCACGCAGCTCTTGACGGTCTGGCGACATGAAATTGCTTGTCCGTTTTGCTGGGGGTGATCGCAATGAAAGACTCGTGATGCTGGAGGAATGCTGGTGATGCCGTTTGGTACTGAGGGGCAGAGGAGTGGTGGGGACAGTGTGCACGTTGGTAGGTTCCGAAGGGTCCTGAATAGCTACGTTGTTATTTGCGGCCCGTATATGGTGGCTTGAAGACGGCGTGATGGCCTGACTTGGAGACGTCACTGCAACACTAACACCCAAAGAGTGAGGCTGAGGAGGGGCGACCGTGACAGCGAATGAGTTTGACGCATCACTCCGAGCTGCCTGGGTAGCCTTCAAATCGCATTCCCGTTTCTGCTTGAATTCCTCATACTCAGCCCACTGTTTCTCCGGTACAACCACAAAGAGAGTGAACTGATCGCTCTTGAATACGACCGCCTTCGAATTCTTCGCCCTGCTTGCGTGAAGACATTCATTATAAAAGTATGGCTGCAAGTCCTTGTTCGCTGAAAGATTGACCCATTTTTTGTCACGGACGACAAACTCGGTAGGTCGCCATGGGAACTGCGGGTCATATGCTGTGATCTGCGGCACGATGAGTTTGAGGGACATGGCGGCCAGGTCACGAGCAGGGGTCTGTGCGTCGATGTCCTTGATCCCTTCACATATACTCTGTGTGATCCATTAGTAAATACATCGCCTACAAATGCGACACTTACCCCAATGAAATTGGTTTGCACATTTCTCCGTTTACCACCCCCTTCAAAGACAGCACTAATCTTCAGTGATGTTGTCTCGGCATTGGGAGGACGGTGCGCAGCATTAGCCCAGCATGCTCGTTCAGCTGCATACTGTAAGTGTTGTTCCCCATACCCGAATGAACCCAGAGGCAAGGATCCTGCCGGAACAGAGGGCCCGGGCGATATCAATGGATGGGAGTGACGTTTCTGAGGAGGGGTGAAAGCAGGGGAGAGAGATGATGAAGCCGATGGCGCCCAGACTGACGGGTTAGGTACCTGAGGGCCCATTGCAATGGTTCGGGAGCGATGGTGACCCTGTGTTTTACCTCGTGGGACACTGACAGGAGGTGGCGGCATGTTGACACAGTGATGAAGGCCACCCATTGCAACCACAGCTGGAGGGTTGGCCGTTGATCGAGACTGCGCAGCGCTCACTGACGCCCGAATGACTTGTGGATCTGGATGGGCTAGAGTACACTTTAACCAGTTACCTGTATTCGACAATCAACAATACTTACATCCTATGTTAGTATCCGGCCTGGGCATTCGAACAGTCGTGGCCTTGTTCCTGTAGTAGACACAACAGTCGGGGCAGGTCAACTTGTCACGCCCATTGGGCCTGGAACTGCGGATGAGGTGGGTGTTTTCAGGCTCTAGAGCAACGTGACACCTGAAGCAAATGGGGCGCTCTTGCATGTCCTCGGTAATGTCGGCAATGAATTCTGGAGTGGCCATAATGAAGGAGACGACAGGGACGATGTCAAAGTTGGGGCTCGAGTGGCTGTGGGTAAGAGCTATATAGTCGGCGGGTCGAGGGGAACAATCAGAGTCGGTCGCTTCAGGAGGGGAGCGTGGCCAGCACTTACAGAAATCGGGCATCTGGCATCTTGTGGGAATTGGGACTCTGCATCGTGTTCCACAGGCCTGACACAAGGCATCCTGCAGCTGACTGAGGCTTGGATTCACTGAGAATGCGCTGACAGACAACGAGATATGCAACACTCACCGTGAGGATGGTAACAGCAGCACTGAAAGTGTGCAGCTTAATTGCAGATGTGGAATGAGGAGGTGGAGGATGAGCACAAGGAAGGCAAGCACATCCTGAATGCATCCACAGATCAAATCAAGATGTGGAATGAGAGGGTGAGTGGCTTTGAGGGGCCGATAAAGCCCACGGTGTATACGGGCTGCAAAGAGTTGGAAAGTTCACGGTGCGAAGAGAGCGGTGGAAGTATAACAAGTGCATGGGGGGAAGTGGGTGCATGGGGGGAAGCGAAGGCATGTGGGGGGAGGCCGCGGACGGAGGCAGAAGCATGTGGGGGGAAGCAAAGAGTCAGAGCGGTGAACAAGGCAACTCCTGTGAGGGGAACTTCGCGAAGGCACCGAGCTGCGGACCTGTTAATGACCGCAGGAACTTACGTTTATCCCCCCTGAGATGCGGCTGGACTTCAATAGGATGAGGTAAAGGTTGGTTCGAGAAACAAGCGACGAGACTGACCTCAATTGTGTTATAGAGGACGACAGCGCAAAGTCCGAATGTCACTGCCCCCCAAGTCCGACACATTGACTTGCAAGCTTGCAGTGATGAAATGCAGCAAGCGTCCCAACCAGAACAAACCCTCCCGTGAGTGCCGCAAACCTGCCGTTCTAATGCTGAGTACAACTCACATGATCCTTGCTCCATCGTGCTAGCACCACTTGGCATGATAGAGCCACACATTAGGCGACTCTGGGCAGCACGTCTCACTGACAGGGCAATCATCGCCGAGCTCCGTAAGGTCATCGACCTGAACGAATACGGCATTGGGTGAGTCATTGATTCGTCCATTGTCGCTGCTCACCTTAGACTTGGACTTGCCTACAGTCTTACAAAATTCAAAGAGATCCGGGCTACCTTGGGTCTACATCGGGCTCGTCAACAAGGACACTCACCGGACAGTATCCGTACCATCATGGTCGAGCTCCGGAAGATGTACCCCAATGCTGGAGTCCGGGAAATGACCAGCCTAATTGTCCACGAGCACAGTATGTCTGTTTCCCGGTATGTTATCACAGCCACAATTCTGTCGCATCAGGCTCACATCGTAACAAGGCATGTTATGCGTGATTATTTTGCTATGTACGAACGTCACCTGATGAGGCAGCGCAAGGTCAACCGGCTGCAACGCCGCCACTTCTGGGCAGCAGGGGTCAACGACATCTGGACCGTGGACCAACACGATAAGTGGCTACGATATGGGCTGGCGCTCCACAATGGTGTCGAGCCTTTCTCTGGTCGCATCCTTTGGTTGAAGGTTTGGCATTCTAACCGAAACCCACAGCTGATTCTATCATACTACCTCGACACTGTCGAACACCTCGGATGTATGTACTATCACCCTGCTGTTTATGTAATGCTAACAATTTTCCAGTCATTCCCATGATTACACAAAGTGATCCCGGGACAGAGAATTTCGGGATCGCGAACGCACAGACCATGCTGCGTCAAATGAACGATGCCACCCTCTCTGGCTTCGTCCAGCATGGGTGGATGCGAAGCAAGAAGAACATTGTACCCGAGATAGCCTGGTCCCAGTTTCGGCGCCGGTTTGCCCCTGGTTTCGAGGCACTACTTGATGAGGGTGTAAACGAGGGGTGGTACAACCCACACAACACCCTGCAAAAGTAAGTGTTACTACCTTTCACTCGTCTACATCACATTGCTAATCTAAACCACACTAGAATGCTTTTCCGCTGGTTATTTATCCCTTGGCTCCAGCAAGAACTCGACAGCTACACGTTCCGCATTAATAATACTCGGAAACGGAGTGACAAAAAAAGGTGTGTGATGCTTTACAATATCTGATGCGTGCCTGACGACGGCGTCTCAAAGGCTTTACCGCACGGCATTCCAGAACTCATCCACCGATCTGCCACTGACTATGGGGCTTTGGATTTTAAGGTTACAGTGTCGCTCGATGCCATCAATCATGTTCGCAACCTTTATATTGACCCCAACAACCCGGTCTTCGACATGTTACCAGGACCACTTGGTAACTTCATTGAGCTTTGCTATAATGAACTAGGACGGCCCCCAGTCGAACGTGGCTCTGTTTGGCCAATTTATCTACAAATCTTCGCTCGGTTGCAACTATATGAAGAAATTGCGGCGGTGCTCCATGCAGTCGACAATGACGAGGATGATGTTGACATCAATGTCCCCCTCATTGAGGGCTTGCAAGATCTACACGAGAAATCCGGTTACTTGGGGGGTTTGGCGAACGGTATGGGACCCAGTAAGTCACCCATTCAATAAAAACCTACATGCACTAATCGACAGTACCTAATAAGGCGGCGATGTCGATATGTTCGCCGATGACAGAGATTTGGGTGACGGGAATGACATTGATGCTGAGCCGGCTGTATGGGTTGACGGGTTTACATCGGATGAGTCCGACTTGGAGGAGGAGGGTGCCCTGACGCTATGATACTCATCATGTCGCACGAATTTTTTTGGTTTTTGTTTGTCCTACAATACTTTGGCCCGAGGTTGATTCGGGCTTCGGCCATTCGAGCTACGATGCCACACTGCTTCGGTGATTCATGCTACAATGAGTCAATCGGTCGCACGATTTTCCTGCACAACGGTATTCGGTGTCCATCGCTCATAATTTCCTTTTTCATACGTCCGACATGAGCGCGACCGTTAGGCTTTCCATACTTACAGTGCGACAGGGTAAATATTTTGCGGTGGAATAAAGGTGCAGATATTGTGCCATAACCAACACAGAGAATGCACGAGGAACTGGCAATGACCAGCATCCACCGTGACGAGTTGACAGCGAGTGTGATGCACGCACAGGACAACTACGGGGA